>VXBI01012992.1:1401302-1550544 GCA_013397375.1 Toxostoma redivivum
TTTTTTAGCAAAAATGGGTATTTAGAGTACGTGTTCATTATAGTATATCAAATTGGACATTTTTGGGGGAACTTACTGCACTCTATAGAATAAAACAGAACAAAGTTAGCTCTTTATTGTTTTAATGGGCCTATATCAGTAAATGTCAATTAATATCTGGTTTATGAACTGGTTTTCATATTTTGCTTACACTGAAGCTCTAGGTTTGAGCATGGATTGCTGGAGAATAACATTTGTAAGTTAAAGATTTCTGTGCAGAAGTCTAAATCACATCTTATGTCCCACTTACATATGAAATCTCCAGCTCATTACATGTGAATTAGCAACCTCAGTGGTACCTCTATTTCTTGCACTAAATATGTCTTCCCAACTACTGCACATCACAGCCTTCTTTTCTCTCATCCTAAATGAACTTTACTACTTATTACATCTTCACTTATCCTCTATTTAGTGATGTGCTGAGGCATTAAACAGCACTGCATGCCAGCAAGCAATTCCTGACCTTCTTTCTCTTACCTGAAGTAGCACAATGGTTAGGAGAACACCTCCCTAGGGAGTCAAAATTTCATACAACCTTAGCATTTCTTTTTCTGATGTATTTATTCATAGGAAACAGGTAATTTAAAAATCTAAATGTGGTTCTCAAGCAACCCAACTTTGAAAATTCTGATTAAAATTTTCAACCTAAATGGGCATTCAAAAAAAAGGAAAGGGTGTTCCCATTTTCTTGTTATTTCCAAAGCATTAATAAACAAGCAAAAGAAACTGGCAGAAATGTGAGAACACTGGAGATCTGACACCAGCCCAGCAGAACAATTCAGAACTAAGATAAATGCTTTAACCTTAATGCACCTTCACGGTGCCTAGTCACCTGCAGAGATCTTTGAACAATGAGTGCTTCTGCATAACAAGTGAAATACCTTGAGTGGATGTAATAAGGCAAATTAAAATTGCAAGGGCAGCTTGAGCTCAGAATGCTTGAAGCTTTGTCCAGTGAACATTTAAGATTCCTTTTCTGTGCAGGGTTAAATTTGCAGGGGAATGTGATGGTGTGCTGTGGGAACACCCCGGGACACAGGCCATGGAAGGAGCTGAGAGGACGCAGATTGTCCGGTCTGCCTTGGCCAATCCACCTTGTGCCCATTTCCACACCTTTTTCTTGTGAGAAGTACTGCTGTGAATTGGGATTTACCACACTGAGCTCACAGGAGCTCAGGTGGCAGAAAGAGGCACATTATTTCCAAGCTTGCCTTGAATCAGTTCTGAAAAATCCTCCTACTAGTTTTCTCTAATATTACTTTGCTAGTAGCAGGGATTTTCTGCTGCATAGGACATCTCTTCTGTTCTCTTGAGCTTCTGCTCACTTTTTAGCAATCTCTTGAAGGCTCCCTGAGGTTGCTCTTTGTGAAACAAGACATACTCTGAGTGGGCACAGACATCTTTGCTAGCTCTCACACTGCATCTTACTCATTTCCTTGCTCCACTGTGGTTCTAACCTTCTTTCAGATTAAGTGCAATTTACATCTCTTTAACGAGACATATTGGTGTTATTACCATTGCAGTCCTATTGATTGCAATGCTGCACTTAGCATCACTGTTCCAATTTTATCATCCTTAGTCATTCTTGCATGACTGCATATTTATGTACAAGTTCTATTATTTAAATTAGCATATAACATTAGAAAGGAAGCATGACAGAACTAAAACAAACTGAAAAGCACAAAACAATGATACCAATATGCTGAAAATAATGTCCTCCTTTTCTTGGATATATCAGCACTCAGTTATTTGGATTTCTCTTTCAGGAAATGCTGTTATTGGTTACTTTAAGACATTATAGCCATAAAACAATGTAATCAACCTTGAAAACAGGGAAGTAGTTATTTTTAAGTTTCATATTCTGATTTACACTACAATTCAAAAAGGCAAAGAAAATGCTCTGAGCAGTTCTGTAAAGTATCTGTAACTACAAAGACTTGTGACAGCCAGTGTTCAGCAGTGACAGAGTAAAACAAACACTGCTGAAAACAAAAAATTGTTGTTTCTGCCATTAACTAAGAAATCATGAATTTATAGTCTGGAAAAATAGTCTAGAACTTCTGTGGACTCTGCAAAGATAGTAATAATGTGTCATGACATCAATCAGACTCAATCACCCCATTAGGTATTTCATGTGCAATACAGGAGAGCAAAGACAATCCTTACTCTGAGGCAGAGGCCAGAGGTTTCATCCAATATCTGAAGTACAACAAAACAGATTTTTCTAAACTTGTGATATGTCGGCTAAGCCTGCTTCCACCTTTGCCTCAACTCCTTCTGTCTACACCATTCTCATTCCTCCTCTTACAATAAAATTCCAAAACTCTGTCACAAAACACTGACTGAACCTCCAGGACCCTCGGTCCTGACATGGCTGCTATTACTTTTAATTGCCCTGCAAAGCTAAAGAAAAGGCTTATGATATTCCTAAATGTTCACAGGTTTATTGACCAGTTTGAATTACAGTACCTGTGTTCCTCACAGAATTCTCCCAGTAGAGCTCATGATGAACCAAGCAGAGACTACTCCTATTCCTGTAACCTAGCACACTCATAATTCCTTTACTCCCTTGAAAATACTTGCCCAGCTTTCCCCTGAGGCCCACAGTGACTTAGCTTAAAACAGTGCCAGTCATTCAAAAAAGAAGCAGAAATATCTTGCCTTTTGGAAATATTTTTTTTCATCAAATGGTCATTGAATATTTGATAACTCAAATAACATCCAGATATGGCACAAAAACATTCAGTAACTGCTGTAATCGATAAGCAGGTCGTTCAGCAAATCTACTCTCATTAATTAAGAGATGGAAATGTTTTTTCTTAAGACAGATGCAAAATGACAGTCACATGTCTTTACTTCCTGTTGACATCTTGATCCAAGCTGCGTAAAAATAGTATGTCTCTCTCTTTTAAACAAACAAATACCCCACTTATGATCAGTAGGTGGTCTGACAGCATTTTAATTTTAATGAAAAATGTGCTTTCACAGCCAACAAGGCCAACCAAAGTCAGTCCATGAGTGGTTTCAAGATTGGCTTTTGCTTTAAAGCCCTGCCATTCATTTCAGTGTGGACAGTTACAAAGCTTATGCCCATTATTGCTTCATGCTCACAGCAGGACTGGGGCCCAACAAATGCTTGGGCTTTCCATTCACAGCCAGAAGGGAGACAACATATCAGCCTTTTTAAGCTGTAATACAAGGTCTCGTAAGCTACCAAGATATGCGAACTGGAAAGAGAAACTGAGATGTCCACAAGGTTAATTATCAGCTGCCTGTGTACTTAGATGTTGTTACCCACTAAGACCTGACAGTTAACATTTCAACCACTACAAAAAGGAATAATGAATATATGTATAACTACAGAAGTATAAGAGATCAGACCCTCCTTCTCATGCTGTCTATCACTCTGCCCATTTTCTCATTCCCTAAGCACATGTTTTTCACAGAACCATAAGGAACTAGTACTTCAAAGCATCTTCACCAAGCTACAGTGAAAATCCTAATCATCCATCCAGTGACTTACTCAGCCTCTCCCAGCACCTACCACATTCTTGCACTGCTCTTCCCCTGAACGGGGGCTAGCAGTGGCTTGGTACATTTGGCATCAAGCTCATGCAGCTGGGGTGCACACCCCTGGAGAGCAGTTCATATCTGCCTCTTGGCATGAAGTGTTACGAGCTGCCCACGCCCATGCATGTCCCACCAACTGTGCCCAAGCTTCCCAGGACCATGTGTAGGACTGTGGGAGCAAAGTGGGCCGGCTGCAACAAGTGGAAAAAGACAATACGGCACCTTATTCCACCACTGTCAGCTTTGGAGAGAAAGCCTTGCTCTGACAAAGAGACAAAATGTTCTCAGACAAAACACGTTTCAGCCCTCGCTAATATCTGTAAACTTATTCTTTCAATTCCCTCCAGGGAAAACAAAACAAAGTAAAGTAGCTCCTAACTCCTCCCAAAAAGAAAGGGAGTCATAATTCCATTCTTTAACTTTTTTTTTTTTTTTAATCAAACAGCTCAACAAGGAGAGCCTTTCAAAATGGAGGAGACACACTCAGGAGATTAATTGAAACAGACACAACCTAGATGCTCGTGACAGAGCAAAATTTGGCCTGACATAGGAATGATGTAGGTTCAGCGTTTAATAGTTTGGTAAATCAGAAAGAAGGGAAAGAGCTGATCCACATAATCCAATGAATGTCAGGGTCTGGATTTAAAACTCAGTCCAGCACTAACTAAAAGACAGTGTAACAAAAGAAGCAGCAGAGGAGTATGTTCTCCACAAAGCTAGTACAGGCTAGCACCTTAGCTATGTAATTATCCTCTAAGCTATTCATACTCTGAGAGATTCATCAAAAATAAAGCACATGAGAACTACAGAGGTGTTCACTAGTTTATGACGTAAGCAGGACAAAAATCTGCGGGCACAGTGCAGGACAAGCTGTCCAGGTCTTGCCTTGAATGTAGAAAGACATTAATGTCTGCACAACAGACAGCAAGGTTAGTTCATAAAAATATATCTCATCATACAGCAGGTCAAAATGAATGATGTATAACAAAACAAATTTGATAAACTGAGTTAGTAATCTTCACAAAGTTAATTTGGCATTCATAACAGCTCAGAATTCATATTTGCACTACCTGATGGAGGGCAGTTCGTATTATTATTATTAACAAAATACCAACAACTGATTCGGCCTCCAAGTCAATTCTATTTACAGTTTGTCATTCCATTATAGCAAAGCAGCACTGGCAGAGACACAAGAAAAAGACTTCATCTTCATAAAAATCATTATTTACATACAAGCACAGACAGGCAAACATAAACATATTTTTTTAATAAAGGAAGGAGGTACTACAAATTAAAGAAAGATTGGACAGCTAAAACGGAGAATTATATAATTTTATACTAATTCAAACTGGACATCAAAGTGTGCACTGTAGAAGTACAGTCTAGACATTGAAGAAAATGGAGTGCATGCCATCACATCCTCATCCAACATAGCAGACAGCCCCCATGAGGCTGTTTTCTGGGATATCTGCAGACATCTAACAGCAGAGTAAGAGGTAAAGTATTTTTCTATAAGGTAAGACACTGGATTTTCTATCCACAATCTTTTAACATGTTCATAAGACAGCAGATATTAAAGTAGGAGAAAATGCGTAACGGGATCCAATTCCATAACCTTTCACTAGTTAGTCATATTGCATGCCATCCAGAATCTTCCCAGAAGAAGGTTAACACTCCAAGACTCCAATTAGTTAAGGAAATATGCTTAAGTTGTGTGTTGCCACTGAAATACAGCTACTTTCATTGCACAGACAGTAGCTAGAAGGGTAGCACTTTTATGCCATATGCATAGCATATGCATCTGTTAAGATTCAGTGAAGCACTTGGATTTGTCTTTTCTTTTACAAGAATCACAAACCAAAATCCACTAATAAAAGAATAAAATTTAAAATTTAATATTAATCTTATTCACAACTGTAACTTGGAGGCTCTAACTCTTCTTCAGCAGGGAATCAATTCAGGATTTATGCAAGTGATGGTTTTGGCAAACCCTCACAGAGTACAGTGTACTGAAGGTACTCTTCACAGACTATCAGGAGATCATGATGCCCTTGGGAGTCTGTCTAATTAACAATAAACTGCTTTTACAATTGAAAATGCACCCTCAAGGCCTGGTGACACTATGGATACGTCAATTCCTGATCCACATGCTTCATTGTATGCAATGTCTTTGGAAATCAAGGGCAACAACAACCTAGAAAATATTTCTCAACATTTGGACTGTTGCCACCAAATCAATAATGGTGGAACAAAATGAATTACGAGATTCCACAGCTTCAATCACAGAAGAAGTAGAGAGTAAGCCAAAAAGAGAAACCACAACTTGCATTGAGAGACTAGTTGGACAGAATTGTATGTAGACTTGGATCTAATTAAATGAGACTAAGGACAAAAGGGAGGCAAAATCATTTGATAGCCTGCATGGAACTGGTCAACACAAAAGAGTACTCAGCTTTTGAAATATTTAAGTAATTTCTCTTGATTGAGCCAGAGGACTTACACAATCTCCATCCTGAAGGACAGACAATGAATGGCACAAAGAGAGGAGAATGCTTAACTCTCAAGATTATTAAGATTTTCTTGAAAAGCTTTTCACAGATCTCAGGATTTCAACACTTCAGGAACACGTGTTCAAAATTATTTAGGGAAGATTCATATTGGAGAAGGCTGTGAAATACATATGTGAAACACAGCAGTTTTCTCCAAAAAGGAATGATGTGCACTGCCTTGATATGTCTGCACTAAATACTTCTGCCTTGTCAAGCCTATGCTTTGTCAGGAGCCAGATTCTCTCACTTGCTCTCCACTAGCTTACCCCTTCAGCGACAACAAGCATGGGATAAGCAAGAATACCGTACTGGACAGCAGTATGTTTGGCTCAGGTCAGAGGGGAGGAGCCCACATTCTGGAGATGGTGTGGGGAGCAAGAAATTTGTACAGATCACAGTGCTATCTAGCAGAGAACTGTTTCTGTTCACAGACACAGCCTTAAAAAAGATCAATCCAAAATTAAAATGGATTTATGAAATGGCTGGATTTGTTCTCCAAGTAGCTTTAACCCATCCCTAGAGCTGCATACTCAGACTTAAATTCTATGGTCAGCTTTAGCATCAGCTATGCTTTAAAATACTGCCTTTTGCTAGTGCCCTCTAAAACTTTTCAAGTGGTGGTGTTGAGGATAGGGTGCTAATTTTACCGTTGATGCTGCTACTGTAACCAAACCTATGTCTGGAATATGGAAGTCCAGCACCACGGCTGAGTGGGAATGATGGCTCGTGCTTACACCTGTACGACTACTGGGTACACTAGAGAACATTACATTAAACTTTCATGGTTGGTGCTTAGGTCAAAGAAACCACAGCAAGCTACAACACAATCTGCTGCTTTTTCTTAAATGCACAGGGAGCCAGGCAAGCTCATTATCACTTACAAACACAGACTCAAAATGCATATAAGTGATACTGGCTATTTGAAACACACTTTCAACAACAGGCAGGGACAGTAATTTTAACCTTGCATTACTGACTCGTGATTTCCAAACATGACTTGCCATCTTCTGCTTCCATCTTTTCCCTACAAAAAGAATAAACTGTCCAAATAAGCTTTAAAATCAAAAGTAACAAGTAAAATAGTACCTTGCAGACTAAACTAAATATATGACTCTCCAAATATCTTTTACTCTTTCCAGCTGCATTCATTAAAGGATACAGCTAGCTCTAATACAGGAAATTATAGACCTCCTGTAAGAAATGTATGTCAGGTGCCAAATGCATTTAAATTCTATCTTTTTCCAATTCATGAAGCTCACTGTAGCATTGTATTGTTGCATTATTAGATTTATGCATTTAGCAAGCAAGCATATTATAAGAGCGGCTGTAAGTAATTACTCTTTTCTAACAGCAGGAAACACAGTATTGTCCATGCTATGTCATTTTTATGAGAAAAATAGTTTTTTAAAAGAGACTTCAATGCTTCTAAAAACATCCAAATATCTCATTTATTAATAAAACATAGTCCTATCTTGTGGGAAGAGCAAGGCAGACAGACACTGAAGGTAAGTGACATAATTCATTCATTACAGCATACTGATTATCAGACATTATCCAGAAAAGCTTATTTATGTACTGACATCACATTCATTTGGGGATTTTGTCTGTAGGACACATTTTTAATGAGATTTTGAAAACTAGGAAATTCAAAGATAATTTCTTATCCTTTGTAACTTTTTGGTTTGTCCTCTTGAAATGGTCGCCATATGTATGGTATGTTCTGTTCAGGAAATTATGGTGAAGGAACACTTAATTAGTCTAATTGCTTAAGTTGTACCAGTACGCTAAACTTTCCATGTGGAATCTTGCAGAGAATGTTCTTAACCCCAAAATCCTTCTTTCAGGACATCTCCAAATGCTCCTTGTTGGAAGTGTCTCTCTGCACTGGGAATGCTGGTACTCACTATACAGAGCTCTGAACTTAGTAGGTGGCTCTAGTCTTTCTTCAGACAGTTTCATACAGATCAGCAAGAGCTTTGCATATGAAAGATGTCTGGGATACAGCCTTACATGTACTGCAGGAACTTAAGTACCTAATCCATCTGCTTCTCACATTCATGACTCTCTGCAAACACTTTAAAGATGGTACCATCAATCTACAAAGTTCTTTTGCTCACTGTACAAACAGCCAAATAAAATTTGTGAGTTACCTGTATTTGGTATGGTGTAACTAGATCCCAGGGAAATTTTTATAAATTTTCTGGTTTAAATACAAAGTTTAAACCCAGTTACTAATACAATGGCACTTGTGGTATTTGAAACACCAGAAGGGACTTCCTTCAATTACATACAAAATAATGTCTGAGTCTATTTAAATGCTCAAACCCTTGCTCACATTTCTCGTGCAAGAACCTCACTGGACGTAAGCAGGTTATGCAAGCATGTCAGGACTGAGTGTACCCAGGCTTGCCTGCCCAGGACATTACTCTTTATCAGCTCCAGAAGAGCAGCGTAACACAAAATGGTGCAGAACTGCAGCTACATGGTGCTTCTCTCTCAGTGCTACAAATTCTGAACTCTACAGAAACTCTGCTGTGATTTCAATCAGCTGATCACTGAATCCAACGAGCAGATCCTAAAGTGTTGTAAAGTCTTCTGTGGTCTGCTGGAATGAAAGTCACCACCAACATATGGCATGATTTTTACGTTTTACACAGAAAAATTCCACAGGAGACAACTGAGTAAATGTTTCTTTTTTCATTTAATTATCTGATCCTCATTTGATTCACTCTCCTGTCACCAGTGAAGAACAGCATGAAAATAAGACACCTCAGAAATAACCCCGTTGGCAAGGCTAAAGAGCAGCAAAAAGAAGATAAAAAGTTGTGTGTTATGACACTCTGGTTTTACAGATGCTGCTGAAATGCTATTGCTAAATACCTGGGCAGTTTATAAATAAACCCTTCCAAAAGCCTGTTTTACACAATCACAAAATAAATTAAACTACCCAAAATTCATGCTGCTAATTAAAATAGTCCCACTAGGAGGGCAAAGTAGCTACAAGGCTGAGGTAAGCATGATGCTTTTTTATTGAACAGCAGCTGATTAATTTTATTTCCTATTTACATATATTTGCTAGTGTCATCAAAACATGGTAAAACCCACAATTTTGTACTCATCAGTTAAAGACTCCAAAAAGATACTAGTCCATCTTTTAGGACACCAGCAAGCTCTTTTTGCTTTTATAGAAAATCAGTAGCAGTACACTTTCATTCTAAAAAAAAATTTGCCAGCATAGGAAACTAGGAGCAAGACATAGGCAGTCCTTTATGTATCTGGACCAGAACATTTTATGCCAGTCATAACATCAGAATTAGAAGAGTTATGAGACACCTAGAAGGGTCTATAAAGGGTTAAATGGACATTATATTACATGGTCTCCTAACAGAAAAGTGGTGTTCATGAGAGAAATAAACTGAGCACTTACCATGGTGCCAGGAGCAAGTCACTTTAAAGTCACTTTTATTCAGAAATGATCATTTAAATTTTAATAGATGATAGAGTTTCATTTTAACCAGCTGTTCAAGATAAATTTTTCTCCTGACAAAACAATTTAGAAAAAACTCAGTACTTAACATCCAAGTCACCTAAAAAGTCAATCTAAATACACCTCATGACAAGTGACAACCTTGTCATGGTTGGTTACACAACTTGTATCACAACCTTATGAGTTTATGGAAGCCCATGAACTGATTGAGCTTACCTGGCCTAAAAAATGAGCTACGGATACAGAGAGCTCTCTTTTTGGTGCCTTTATAACAAGAATGAAAGTGAAAAATTAAAATCTGGACCATGCAGACCTCCCCACCTTGCACTAGTAGTCAGCATGCAAGGCACTGGTGTATTTCAAGGTCTTGCAAGTACAAGGTCTCATTAGATACAACATCTTTAATAACGTAGCAGCAAGCCACTCTCAAGATTGTCTTTTACCCTATATTCCAAATAGCAATTGAGAGCAGTCACAATGCCCTTGTTTCCTCTTGGGTGAGCAGAATGAATTGGACCCAGGGAAGATTTCTCCAGTGTAGACCCCGACTACAAAATTTTTTTACTGATGCTTTTTTACTGTAATCTATGGCTCAGCTTTTCCACAATAACTTAATTATTTCATTTCCCTTTCTACTCTGGACAGAAGTTTTTATCAGACTGACATCTGGCAGGGAGGTTGCGGTCCGCTCACTAGCCCTTATTTTTTTTAAGAGATGAATGAAGTGCACCAACACTTGGAGCAGTGCTGGCTGCTTAGTAAACCATAAAACACCTAGGCAGGAGAATCTCCCTTTACTTTTTCATGCCTACGATGTGCTGCAAGGGCTTCACAATACTTCTTTCCTTTTGCTCACTTACTGGTTTATTTGCAGAAGTCAGTAGTTTCCTCTCCCTCCCTCCCTCCCTCTGGGCTGCCCCTTTTCTTGGCTCTACTGGCTGATGGAGAAATGAGGATGCACCTGGCATAATTTTATGGATAGTTCGCTGCTGGACTGATTACCCCAGGCTCTGGAACACTGCCTTTCATGGGCAGTTTCAGTATCCAATATTTTCCTTAAGAGAGGGGCTCTAGCACAACGATGAATTGATGCTGGTGAGCCCATGTTTATGGTTTGGATCAAACCAGATGGCCACCAGTGGTCCTTCCAGGCACTACAATCACAGACCTACATGAAAATTTTCCTCCAAACCCAACTCCCATGTGCTCCCACACTTCAAGGAGAGCAAGAACCAAACCTTCAATGAAGAGATGACAGTGCCAGAAGTCTGTAGCATTTTATCAACACAGATTTTGCCTTTGCTGAATTCCTTTAACAAGCAGAAATTCCTGTGGATAGCAGTGGAGGTGAAAGGACTCCCTGACAGAGGTCTGACTAATGGGTCTTGTGCACTAAAACCCAGCACCAGGAGCACAAACTGCTCTGGTAACAGTGAGCCAGCCCTCTCCACATTTCCAACTTTCCACAGCCAGGCCCAGACTGCTGGGCCTCACTTCCTGATACTCAGTTACATCCTGTCAGCTCTGGGGTGAGGCCAGGATTCTCCTAAATAAGGAGCAACTGAATGTTAGAAATAGAAAATTTATAAAGTTCAGCTGCTGGATCATATGACATGTTAAGCAGTCCCCAAGCTGGCACAAAAGGCTGCTTACTAGCCAGCTTCCCATGGTCAGCTCACTCAGGTGAAAGTTTACTTCACCCAGGAGCAGGTAGTGAATGCACATCCAGGGGATCAAATGATGTCCCCTCTATGCTGCAATGGCAGTGCAATCCTCATGAATAAGGAAGTGGCTCTCTTACTTCAAGATAGATTACAGGAAAAGGACTTGCATCATGTGAACAGAGACTGTTGTGTTGCATGACATGGAGACTACTAATTTCAGGACCTTTTGGAACATGACATTTCTCTACGGTCCACTGAGTCCATATCCCCCCTATTGCCACATCATGCAACATCCTTTAGCTTTACTCTCCATGGTTCAGCTGCCACAGTGGCAACTCTTAGCAGGGCTGGATTTTAAATTATGTGAAGGCAGTCCTTATGTAAAACTTCCAGAGCATCTTCAGAATCTCTGTTTTACACTCAAGTTTTAACTGTGACATCTATTCCAGTGGTGTGGACAGCACTGGTGAGGGTGCACTGCTTCCCACGCCACTTGCACCACTCAGCTCGTGCAGCCCAGCCATGAGGCATCTGAAGAAACCCATACAACCAACTTCAGGGCATCAAAAGGTACTTGACCAACACAGGAAGAGGTGTTTTAGGGCAATTCTTGTCAACTCACACTGCAGCAGGCACTGCCTGGCCAGCAGGCCACAGGTGGTCAGCAGATCACAAGGATAATCCAGGCACACAGCTGGAGAAGCATGGTTGGGTCTCAGTCCTGCAGGCTGTAAACCAGCCAACAGAACCTCCCTCAAATCAAAACACATGGTTACAGCAAATCTAAAAGGGACAGAAGCTTTAGCTCCCACCAATGTGACCACAGATTTTGCCTAGAAGTGTAATTCAAGTCTTGTGTGTCTTTTCTCAGTCAAAATCCCTCTAAAGTCCTGTGGGGCCAGAAGGCATGTGGTGAAGGTATGCTGAGTTACAGACAAGTTTTGGACAAGAGAGATCACATGTGGAAGGTATGTATTGTCTGTCTTCCATTTCGGACTGCACAGCACTCACAGCAAACCATTTTAAGGAGGTGTCACTTAACTAGAAATCTATGGGATGGTGATTGCCCCAATTAATCTTCCTGACTCTAGCATAGATTAACTTTTAAGATCAGTTCTCAATATAGGCAATTACAGTTCACCAATTAGGCAGTAACACACAAGAGTGCATTTCTGAGCAGTTAGAGCACAGACCGGTACTACAAAGTGCAGTCCTTCAGGACTACCAATTGTAACTGAACTGCAAGCACTATTATCTTTTGCTTGATACTTATTATTGCTCCTATTAAAGAGTTTCTAAGTACAAATAAAGAAGCCAGCTATACCTGTACTTTGATCAGACTTTGTTACTCATTCAGAGAAAAAGCCATCATAGCCTTATCCATTAACTGCAGTATTGCAAAGATTAACACTACAGAACCAGTGTTTTGCCTGAAAAAAGAACTATGACAAGAAGCATAGAAATGGTAGACATAAGAACTACAACAAGAAGCATATTATTGGTAGACACATCCTATCATTGACAGCCAAAAGGAAAGCTCAAATAAATTTTGTGAATCCACTTCACAAAGACATAAAAAATGCCCAGCTCACGTTCCCATACATGAAATACATTTAGCTTTACCTCTACAGACTGTAACAGCTGTACTTCTAAGCCCTGGTACAAATACATCCCAATAGTGACTACTCAGATTTAAGTGACCTTTAAAGAATTCAGAGGACAGGATAATAACTACATTTTCACTCTTCAGATGAGTGACAGGAGGCAGTCAGACAATATCTCACTCCACATCCCCACCAAACCATACTAGTAGGACACAGCCAAGCCACCACACATTTTCTAATCCGTCCTAAGGCTTGCCATTTCTGACACTGGACTTCGGAAAGCAACAGCTCAAAAACATGTTAGGAAGATCTCCTTAATAAGAAGATGAGAGGAGGAAAAAAAAAAGGAAAATATACAGAGATGCAAATTGCATTGCCTTCTTTACTTTTCTGCTTATTTTTTTCTTCAGCTGGTGCAGGAGTCTGCATAAACAGGAGCCAGTATACCATGGTGCTCAGCAGCCTGATTATCATTACAAAACCTTCTCTCCTCTTTAGCACTGCATCCTCATATTAAAAATAATGTTCCTGTGCTTAGACTTCTTATTTTTAGTGTACTAGAAACACATAATCTGTGAGCTGTATGTATATTCAATAGCACTGTCAAATAAATTATTATGGCATGTGTACTTTTCCCTCCTTTTCTGATTTATAATGGATTTTAGCATTGTTAAAACTGCAGTTAGTCTGTCTATAGTCTCATAATTCTTCTCTCAGTCAAATGAAACTACAGTCTTGCAATTTTTAAACCAAATTACTACCAAAATGTGTAAAAATAGGAATTTTAATAAGACTTTTATGTTACAAACATTTTAGCTCAGAAATATTTGGAGTCAGTCTCTGAATGGGATTAGCTTCTGCATATTTTCTTCTAATTTTACATATAAATGAAATACAGGATCTCTCATCATAATTAAATTTGAACTATTCAAGATTATGACTGGGAAAGTACTCTACATGCACATCTACACAGATTACTCAAAAGTCAGTAGATTCTGTAGCCTACAAACAGAAGATGCCAGCCTCAAAGTCTACAGTTCTTCAAACCCTGACTTTCAGAAAAGCTAAAATACAAGCAAGGCAACTGCTGGGCTAGGGAGAAACTGAGAACACAAAGTTTTGCTTGAAGGCTTGGGATTGTGCACATTGTGTGTCAGCAGGTGCTTTGATGGATTTTTAGATCATTAAATTAATGATGATGATCTGACTGATTAGGATAAGCAAGACTTGGGATTTTTCCTGCATCACTAAGGTCAGTAATAGGTCTACCATTGATTTTAATGAGATGAGGACTACACCATGATGAAGTGAAATAAATGAAGGCAAGCCCCTCAGAGTGGAAAGACACAAGAGCAGAAACTTGAATGGAACAAAAGGATTGAAAGATAAATTGAGAGCAAATGCAGAAACATTACTTGTCACCAATGCCATTACTTGTCACCAGTCTGCCCTGCAGATAAACAAAACAGTTCTTTATCTCAATGCAGCACTTCACGTTTGCCTTTATGTTCATTTGGTTAAACACAAAAACACACAGATTTTCATCATTACAATACATACCTGATTACTTGGACACTGTTACAGCTATGATGGCTTCATTTCATTCCTCCTAAATCTAATTCCTAGTCCATCTCTTTTTCACCATGTATGTATCTTACAGAAAACAACCCCAAACAACCTAAAAGCCAGATAATTCCTTCTGTTCTCATACGTATAAATTTCAAAAATGCTTCACGGATTCAGGTTCTAGAAGCTTCAAGGACTTCACCTCCATGATTATCTTTCATGGCAACATTGCCCAGCACTGTATCCAGATGCTTTTCTACTGTATCTGCTACTGTTTGCAGCTAACAAACCAGTCTTGTATAATGCAGAATTTCACAAAAATGACTGTCCAAATGGAAATATGGCAATAAAACTAGGATTACTGCTGCTGTCTCACATAAACAGCACTCACCTGAACAGAGAGTGTTGTATCTAAGTTTAAGAGTCTGTCTCTGTAGTTCTAATTCAAGTTTCTGCTGTCATCAGCAAGGGGAAATCAGATTCTAAGAAAATTTCCACCCCTGAAAATTACTCATTAGCTTGAATTTCAGCTTCTAGCAAGTTCTGGTCTTAGCAAAAGACAGATGGCATCAATCCAAACAAACAGCAGTGGGAGAAAGAAGCTTTATTTTAGCAAAGCAAAAGATGGCTGTAAGATACCTTCTCATCCTAGGCATCCTAGGTGCATCCTAGGCAAACTACTACAAAGCTTCCACTCTCTGCAGCAAACCATTTTCACCCAGATTGGGAAGTGCCCCTGTAGGAAAATCCTGCCTAGTACATGATACGTTTGCATCTAATAATAATTCCAGTGCCAAACTGTGAACTTCAACCACAGCAACTCCCGTATTGTGACAAGGAAATAAAGTTCCCTATTACAGAAATCCTATATTGCATTTAATTATGTAATTATATTTTATTGTATTAGTGAGTGGTTGGGCACAATAGCAACTGCTGGGATTTCTGCAAATTAGGAGCACAGAATTTATTCTTTCTTACAGCTGAATATTTTTTAGTATTCTATGGGGTTTTTTTCCTAAACTATAGAAATTATTCTATTTTTGGCTTATTTCTCTTAAAAACTCTCCAGCAACAGTGATCCCCACTCTTGACACCAAAATTCACAGGCACACAAAGAATTTCATCTTAGCAGAGTCACCAGGCCAAATTAAACCCTAGCATACACTAAGAATTTATGCAAATGCAGGGTGGTGATGTTTACATCTAAGTTCAATTTGACCCCCACCAAACTACCACACCTAGGGTTTTGTTTCATTTTTCTGCACCAAGTGAAGTCTATTGCACTGCAGAGTGCTTGAATTCAGTGTCTGCACTCAGAAGAAAGTATACCATTTCTAAGCACAAAATACAAACTCCCACTGAACAAAATGGTATTACATCTCCATGCCCTAATAGCTGGCAAGTAGCACATGCCACCATAATCCCTTTTAGCCTGGGACAGGCTTTTCCTGACAGTCCCTGACTTGAGCTCACACCTAGCAGTGAGATGGAAAAGGAATGCAGGCAGAGATGAGCAGTACCTCCTCGTTACCCTACCTGCTGCTTTCTCCTCTGGCCAGCACTGACAGGGCAGAAATGGGAAATTCATTTCAGCCAGAAACTTTTTAGTAGCAGGGTGCATGGAAAGACAGAGATGTTAGGGCTGCTTGAATCCTGGAAGGAAAATGGGAACTAGATCTGTGACACACAACCTACAGTAAATATATGCAGCCCCGCTTTATTCCACTTACAGAAAACTTCCTCTGACATCAGGGACAGACATATGCTTCAGGGCTACAGGACAGCTACAGAAATATGACCTTATAATAAACATTAATACATTTATATACATACAAAACAAAATACTGACTTAGTAAAACAAACAGTAAATAATCTTGTACTCACAGTCTCTTTTTTCATGCCTTAGCATACTGTCTGTGTTATCACGAACTCTAAAAAAAAAAACTTGAAATGCATAATTGTTTACAAGATATAACACGTGGAGTCCCTCCTTTTCCTAAAATCCTTCATGAATGTGAACAGAAGTAGAGGGATGCAGTGAAATAGGGCTTCATAAGAAAAGTGTATCTTCAGAATGAGAGATACTGACCAGCTAGAGAAGATCACAAGCAACATTTTCAGCATGGAAATGAATGGGACACTTTTAATGCTCAGAAGCTGTGAAATCCTGGCAGCTAGTTATGTGCTTCAGGGTGGCTAACCAACTTCAGTCACCCACCATCTTTACCTTAGAGACCTTCCAAACACAGTGTTTGGCTCTGTGCTCACTTGCTACATGTATTTTTTAGTATTCCTGGTGAAAATATGGGTAATATTCAAATGTTTTATGTTGTAATGATAAACACTTCTCACCTGTCAAGGTAATTTCCACAAAAAATATAATACTATTAATTATCCTGCTTCTCTCTCTCACCTCCTTTGTTCTGGAGTGAGCTTCACAATGAAATTCTTGCCTTCTGTTCACCTTTTGACCACTGGCTGAATCACATTTACATTGCTTAAAAAGCTCATGTTAATCTGGACACACTCCGCCTATGAGATGGGTATGCTTTTCATTATAACAGCCTAACAATCACTTAAAATCACAAAAATAGCAGCTTCACTTTGCCTACCCTAATACAGATTTCATATAGCCATAACACATTTGGCTAGCACTTCACTTCAGCCTAGCATTCAGCAAGCAATTCACCTGCTGACTTTTTTGTTAAGCAATCTAGCAGTGGGTGCCTGGAGTTGCTTTTCTTTATCTACATGATATGATGGCACAGACAGAAATTACTGGATTAGGAAATATTTCATTCCTGAAATGAAGTTAGAGGGTCAGTGTCTAAAATGAGTCATTACAGATCTCTGCTAGGAGATTAAATATTATCAACCAACTGAAAACCATTGATATAAAATATGCAATTATTCTGCAGTATGTGATTACAGTATATTCTTCACATTACTTATTTCCACTCTGTAAGTGCTACCAACCTTTCTACAAACTAGAAACTAGTAGAAGAGGTACCTAAACTAGGAAATATGCTACAAGAAGCAAATTCACAATGGAATTACACTGGATATTTTCCATCTAGAGGTTTCTGGTGTTGAAAAGGGGGAGTATGCAAGGATCTTATTTAAAGTTCTATGATTAAAAGAAACAGAAAACAAAAAAGGAGAAGTAATCAAGTTCTCCTTCAAAACAAAGCACAAAGGCAGTTTCTCTGTATAAAAAAATAAAATTAACACACATTACCAGGAGGAGGAAAAAATACTAAATGACATTTGACAAGCCTTGTTACAACGCTGTTTTGACAACATAATTTCAATTAAATAGTCCAAATAACTCTAAAAAGCATCTTAAAATGTAATAAGGGGCATTATTTAATGAGGAGGAGATTAGAATCCTGATGGAAATGACACCGAGCCTGACTGCCTCTTGAAGGCACACTGGCTTTGGACAGGCACTACTGATATCATTTCAATGTTCAAAGTTGGAATGGCCTCCTCTGTTATGTAATTAATAGCATATGACAGACATGCAAAGAAAGATGTAAGATCAGCTGGTTTTATCTCATGTTTCAGGCACTTCACACATATCTCTGAACAGATTTATTATTTACTTGCCTGTTAATGAAACTAGCAGCTCTACCAGTCAGTACCTTTTTCCCTAAGCTTTTGAACTCCACTGAGATTTGGAGGCAATTAACATTCACCAGTAACAGAGCAATCAACACAGGGATATCTAATGGGACTGGACAGAATCCAAAAACAGGTATTAGGATAATAGTGAGTCACTGACATAAGGTTATGATGTTAATTTTGGAGGGGAGAGCAACAGTGAGTTTTCAATAGCAGTGCCTGTGATTGCTGTCACATTAACATAACATTCTTTTCTATATGGCTGTCTTCTGAATCTGAAACGTGTTTAAAACTGAAAGCAGCTGACAACACCAAGAATTAACTCTCTATTGCCTATTCTGAAAAAGTTTGCTCAACTAAATTACTTACACAATGGTTTAAGTATTTCCAGATGCTTTTCTTCAATGAACAAATAAAAATAATAATTTTAAAAACATCAAGAACTACCAGGGGGTGTGCATGGTTCATTTATGACTGGTACATTCTGAGAGAGATCTGTTAATCCAAACAGCTTTAGCTTAAAAAGCCAGGGATATTCCTGGAAGCAGCATTCATGCAAGCTATGGTTGCTACCTAATGTGTTCTCCAGCTAAGCAGGTTTAAGATGCAGGTTAGATCCCATAAAAGACTTGGGCACCTACAACTAGGCTGTGAAAAGCATGCATTTCTAGAAAGTTGGTCCCAAAAAGGAACTTGAAATACAGGGATACATTGACCATAATAGATACATTGACCCCAAGGGCATATAGGAGCCAACCTCAAAAGAGCATTGGAGCACGATAAACCTCAGAGGACTCGGATCAAGCACGTGGCCACGCAACCAGAGGAGAGCTTACTGCTGAGTCTACTCAAAGCCTTATCCCCTTCCAAAACTCCCTGAAACAAGGCACCAGGCAGCTAACTCCATCCACAGCCCAGAACCTTCTCCTGAGCATGGGCACTTACTCCTGTCCTCTGAATGCAACAGCAGCAGCGGCTCCACACAGGACCATCTAGCAGAGGAGATGTTGTCAGTAGCTGTGTTATGCCATACACTGATGGTAATGGCAACAAAAAGGTGGGACACCTGGATCCAAGTCTTTTCCCAGACTGAGAGCCCAGATTCAAGTGTATTTCTGCCATGACAGCATCACTGCCAGCAGGCCACAGGTGATACTGCAGATGGATGAGTACTTTCCTTTGGCAGCTGTGTCACCAGGGAGCTAGGCACCCAGGATTTGGAGTGTCAGGAACCACAATATAAAGGACAATCTAATTTTATAGCACCATGATTAGAGTAAGGGGCATTTCAGATGGGTACTGTTAGGATTAAGTGGCCATGAAGAGGAATGAGTGCAGACCTACATGTCCAGATTCATTCTGACTGCATATTATTTCACAGAAGTTAAAGGACAAAATCAAGAGGCCAAAACCAGCAGTATTAAACAGAATTGTTATTTTTCACAGATTAGCAGGTCTGAGAAAAAGGCACTGTGCAAATGTAGCCTCTTCTACAAACATATGGCATTTGCTATCAGCACCATATGTAGCTTCTGTACTTAGTGAAAGAGCATCCATTCTCGTAACATCTATGCTGTATTTATTAAGTTATGCTTTGCCTTCCATAAACATCCACTGTTTTTGCAATGTTATGTTCTCTATACAAAAGCCACTAGAATTTGCCAAATAAAAGCTAATAAAAGAACAGAAAGGAACTCAGTGTTTGGCTTATAGGGTTCATTTCACTTCATCCTCAATCCAAATGCGGACATCAGGGTGGGACACATCAGACATTTCACTCAGCCAGCAAACCAAGAGAAGCATGTATAAACTAACTAAAATGACAAAAATATTTAGCTTCTCACCATGAAAGGCTGGCACAATAGCATATAAAACATATGGATTACACAGCTTTACTCTTCTCGTCTGAAGAATCATTTAAATTTAAAGACATCTACATGGCATTAGACACACTTCCAATTGAAGCTGTCCATATTTTTTCAAAGGCTGAATGTGCAGCCACTTCACTGAAGGACCAGACTCCTAACGCTGAATGATAATGGGAATTAAGACAACTTTTCATTTTGGGAGTTGTGCTTTTATGGTGGCCTAAGCTGCACCGAAGACAACAGCAAAATTACTTTCCTGCATGTTTGTGCCTTGTAGAGATTTCTTTCCCATTCCCATAATGGGTGAATGCCACTGCTTCTTCAGCCCATCCACCCCCACTCAAGGTGGACAAGAGGTAAGGCTTTTGCTCTTGATGAAGCCCAAGAAACTACCAACGAGAAGGGTTCTTTATGTGGAGCTATTTGCTATATATATACCCAATATATTTGCTAATATATACCCAACCTTGGAGGCAAGTTTTAGAGATTTCCTCAGTCTCACAGCAACCCCCAGCTTCTTTCTTGGGAAACTGGGAGTATCCTGATGTAAAAGCACCAGAATAATTTAGGTTCACAAAGCTGAAATTGTGCTGGATACTCTCACATACTTGAGGACACCCTTGAGGTCCTAGAGCATCCTGTACCCCACTGGTCACACCTCTTACAACAATTTTCACCACTAAATGTATCCTTCCTTGATTGAGACTTGAGCAAAAAAATTGCTCAGATTCCCATTTATTATTCACTGTTAATTCCTACCTCTTTACTGACCTGCATTTAATCCAAAACTGGGGATTAGTATTTCATGCATCCATGTTCCTCCTTTCTCCAAAAGGGCATTTCTATACTTGGAATTGTTTTTGAATAGTTCTGTCTGCAGCCTCTCTTACACACAAAACAGAGCATTTAAACATAAATTATTCAAGAAGTGTCCAGAAAATACTGACTATTGTCAGCCTTAGGGAAAAAAAGTCACTTTAAATATCGTCTGTCTTAATACCTCTCCACTGGCATCTGCTGCTGGTGTGAGATGTGGTACTAGGTTTCAGAGACACTTGATGTGCAGCATTGGCTATTATGTGCTTACATTAATTTCAACCATCAGCTTACCCAATACTGTGGTTTTGAGCAGGGGTTCAGGCTGCTCTGAGTCAGGCTATCACACACAGGCTGCTTCCACAACTCTGGAGGGGAGAATATGCAATTTTTATTTTCTTCATATAGTAAAAGGTTAAATAACAATTCACTACCTATTTCTCTGCTGCAACAGTTAAATATTTTTTCTACAACAGCCACAGGACTAGAAGATTAAAGAGCTAAATGCAGTCATCCGATTCTTCAGCATGGTCCCGCCACACGTCTCAATCACTGGCTTCCCCCAAAGCCACAGTGGTAGAGATTAAAGTGCTTCTGGTCCATGGTAATCCAATCAGAGCTAGAAGGCCTTTAATCTCTGCCATTCTGTAGACAAACATTTTGGCAAAATGCCTTCCTTACAGTGTTCTGAATTCCACCTGGGTTGCACTCTCGCTTTTACAGGGATGGGGATTTGTAGGATTATCACTCCTACCCAGAAGGGCGACAATTCCTGCCTTTTCCCTTGGATTAAAAAAGAAGACACCCAGCCATATATCCTACACGGACAATAAACAGTTCCCAAGTTGTATACTAGGAAGCAATGAAAATTCTCTGGACAAAGGAAGATTGAGAGAATGCACTTTCTAATATAAACTGAGGACAAAGGGGGTTTTATTGCTCACAGTCCCAAAGAATTCAATGCTTAGGTCAATTGTCTCCTCCTGATATAAGGAAGGAAACCACTATAACACAGCTGTGTTGCGTGAGCCCATTTTTTAAAAATGAGGTGACAATCAATTGAAATTCTGGAGCAAAACCAAGTCTCTGCAGCCCAGGGAATTTGCATTATGCCCACAGGCTATCACAAGGCTGTTCAAATTCTGCCCTGTCATATCCATAGACTATGGCATGATCTTCCTTGAAATGTTAGATTTATGTACATCTGTTTGTGTCAACCACATTACTTAAAAGCACTAGAGGAAATCTTCGCCAGAAAGGCTGACACAGTCATCCAAAAAAAAACCAAAAACAAAACAAACAAAAAAAAACTTGCTTAAAATATTTTTTTTTTTTCACTGGGATGGGGTTCTGCAGTATTGACTGTTTCACACTTCTTCTTTATTTTTTCTTTTTTTTTTTTTTTGTGGAAATCACTGATGAGATAAAGGATTTCACTACACTCTTAATACTCACATACTATCACTACCTTCACATATCACTCTCTTGGACTTATGCCTGTTCAGTGAGTAGAAAGAGATCATCATGCCTGCTTCTCACTACAGAAAGAGAGGCACAGAATTAACCTGTCATTTTCATTAAAGAGGAAGGGAGGAAATCTGGGGAGGGAATCAGTAGGGGGCAGGGCAAAAAAAAGAGTAAAAGAGAGATGAAGCAATATTATTCTAAAGTCAATGTATAAATCTTTAGCTGTAGAACTCCCACTTGCATTAAAGGGATTTGCACAGCTAAAACCTCATGCATCAAGTTGACAATACAGCCATAAAGATGTGAAATCTGAAGGGGGGGGTTGTTATGGTTTGGGATTTATTAAATTTATTTATTTGGAAAACAGGTTTTTAAATTTTTACAACAAAAAATGAAAGCAGAAACAACAAGAGGATTCCATTAAGCCCACACAGTTGGGACTTGGACACCTAAAGGATTTTTTCCATCTGGCAACTAAGTATGTGTCCCACCTGCTCTTTAATAATGAGCTATTTACAATATTTGGGCTAAATATATAGGATTAATCAAGGGTTAAAATGCCTTCATCATCCCAAACCAATCCCTTTACAAGGAACCTTGATTGCAGGGAGCCTGAGAGAAATAATCTAAGATGCCTTTGCCTTTTCCACCAACACTTTCCAGTGAGGGTGCAACAGCTGGAAACTTCCCATGCAGTCTTTGTATAAGTTGTGCATCCTCTTCACACCAATTGTCTAAATTTGAGATGATAAATTTATGTCCCCCAAGGCCAGTCCTGGTGGTAGGCAGGGCCTACAAAGACAGGAAGACAATGCTGTTGTGCCTATGGGCAAGTGGAGCTATAGCTGGGCTATAGAAATGTGAATCAGGTTGCTCAGTGTATCTCCAGAAGAATGTGACAGCTGGGAAGCTTGTTCCCACCGTCCATCTGGCTGACAGTTGGTTCCCTGAACGTTATGTCAAACTGCTGGCTACTGGCAGAGTGACACCATCACAGCAGTAATTATTGAGTAAAACTGAGGAGAACTGGGTGTCATGTTCAACTACAGCACTGCTGCTTTACAAGGTGCAGAGGAACATGCTGTGCATAGGAACATAGGCACGGGGAACCTTTTTTTCTCTGCAGAAGTGGGAGAGGATATCTAGCTCAACACATTTACTGGGAGCACTGCTACACCACAGGGTTAATATTAGCAACAGGTTGCAAGAAAAGAACAAAACTGACCTTTGTACTCTCTGAGAAAGTTGGTCCAGCCAAAAGTTTCTAGAAAGATTTTAAAACTGTGGCAGGTTATAATCATTTTCTGCTTTTGAGTCACTAAGTCAAGTTTTGTTAAGTACCAAAAAGGCAGAAATATTGGTCAGCATTATGCTGGTAAGATCATGTTAATGACCCACATAGCATTTGCACTTTTCTGAACTGCTGTCTGCTTCTTGATTATCACTGCCATTAACCATCCCAAGAAGTGCATCAATGAACACGTTTTTCCAATAAGACTCAAGTGACAGGCAGTACTTTCCTCACATCTATGATCAGCAGATTTAAAAGTGAACCGCCCATGTCTCAATCCCACTGAAGCTGATGGAGTTACACCAGCTTTGAGCAATGGAGTATCTTGCCTTAAGTATTTAGGCTACAGTGTAAGCCTGTTTCCAAAGCATGAAAGTCCTCCTGTACAATTTTCCTGTTATCATCCAATATCCTGGTACAAGTCTTTCACTATGGCATAAAAAGCCACCAATCACTGAACTAATATTGCTTGCCAAACTTTCAGCAATAATTTGCTCTAATCAATAATTTTCATGTAACATTAATTGGCACTCTCTTTGCTACTTTTATTCCACGACTTACATTATGCAATTCGGCCTATCAATTTACTTTAAAAAGAATGATAACATTTACTATCATGATGAAGAGCTTATTGACAATGACGATTTTTCACCTAAGTCAATAAAATACAGATTACTGTTTAAAAATTAAAAGTTCAAAGGAATTGCTTAAGAAGCCAAAACTGTAATAGAAACTTATCAAAGCTAAATGAGCAATAAATAAGACAGTATGAAAACTGTCAGAGCAACTTAGCATCCCCATTCTATTTGGGCTTCATTTTATTAGCTAATCAAAGTGTCATATTATTTCTACTGGCATCTATTTACTGCCATGTAATTTTGATAAGGGCACCATCTGTATTTATAAAAGCATTATCTTAATAGCTGTCTAGCAATCTACAAACATAGGTGATATTTAACTTTTCTAAGGGGATCAATTTTTAACCAGGCAAAAGGACTGATATAAGTCAATATGCTCTGCTAACACATCAAGGGTCCTATCTGGATCTCCCACTGCCATGTGCCATTACAGCAGCCTTACACTTACATCAAGGAGGTGAATTTGTCTGACACGCTGTGCACTCTTCTTTGCTTTATTAAGATGTACAGCCATGAATTTTGTTTAGCAGGGCTTAGAGCTGCCCAGATTTTAAATCCCTGGCAAAAAAAGAAATTGTCACAGAGAACTATTTTAAGAAAGAAAGTTTGTTTAAGCAAAAGTGCTAATTTAAATTCTCTACAAATAAGGGGTTTTCCCCCTCTTTAAGGATTCCATGGATAATTTAGGGATATAATTTTTTATCTGTTAATAATCTGTTTATTTGTTCCTACCTTTTGCATTGCACCTGGGCCAATCAGGGGAGTGAGGGCCTGCCATATGCACCCCAGGTCAAGTCTCTCCCATCCCAGAAGTGCCACAAACCCTCGGATGCCTATTTTCTCCTGGCTCCCAACTCTCACACTTGACAGCAGGGCAGCTCAGCTTCACAAAGGAAGTTAAGTAACTTGTGACTAGACCCTGCATTTGGGTTCATTCCCAGGGGACAGGAGATACTGCTCTGATTCCTTCCTTCCAGATGAGGACCCAAACTCCACCTTCTAGTCAAGTTTTCACACAACACTACCAATACAGTTTTAAAGATGCAATGCATAGCACTTTGTGGTCTCAGAGGAAGTTCAGAGTCATGTTGGGGATCGCTGTACTGAGCTTCGGTACTCTCTTCACCCTGACCCCTTCTGCCATCCCACAGGGGAACTCCCTGGCAGCTCAGCTCTGCACAACAGTGGGTGATGCCAGCTGCAGGCCCATGGCTCCTTTGGCACCTTTCTGCTAAGGCACTGCCAGCCTTACAGCTCAAAATGCTCTCTGAACATCTCTTTTAAAAGAATTTCAGCTATGGGCAGCAGAAAAACTTAAACATCTCATTTTTAAGCAGCCACCAAACAAGGGACTTCCTGAAATGCTGAAGGGGAACAAGGCACCTAAACTCTGAAACTTCACACAAGAGTTAGCTACAGAAGACTGGATTTTGCTCATTAGCTCTAACTCTAACCTATTGGTCAATGGGATGGTGAAATAGGAATTTCTACAGGATTAAATCCTGTGGGATCTCAAACACATCATCTAAAAGCATGGTTAGGGGAAAAAGAGGAGGAAAATGCAGTCCATGCACTACATGACAAGTATATGTCAAATATTTTTAGACTGATTTTAGTACATTCATTTCTAATATATTTCAGTGTTAATTGCCATCTCCTATTTGACAAAATAATTATACAAATCTGAACAACTATAAAATTGCTGCCTTATATTGCAAATTAGTAATTATAGTAGTAAACATTAACAACATGCCATATATAAAATAGTGATTTGTATATTGAAATTAATTAGAATTAATTGCAATATGTGATAATTAAAATTATGCAAACATTAGCTATCTAATTGTTAGGTCGATTTTTTTTTCATTCAGATTTTCCTTTTAGAGGTTGATATCATTATCCAAGAATTTTTAAAATGTGTAACTCAAAGGATTTTTTTTAAATCCAATGGGGAATGAAGAAATGAAACATGTCCTGACTGAGCCCAAATGGGGATTTGAGGCAATACTCATGCACACGGCTATCCATGCAGGGCTATGAAGAGAAAGTCTTCAAGAATATCTTCCCAAACAATGAGGAATCCTTTTCTTGTCCAATCTGCAGAATGTGTCATAACCCTTACAGCTCAGAAACTTGTAACCAGAATCAGTCATCATGATTAGTAGCCACAGCATCCTCAAAGACATCTTCCTGCCACTGTGACCTCTTAGGACTTGTATGCAGAAAACTACTTGAAAGGAGCTGTGGAATATCCACTTCAGGCTGCAGCTGGGTTCTTGTGGACCTGTTTTATCCTTTTCCTGTAGGGAGCACTTAGGTGAGAACTGATGCATATCCATCTCAGACCCTCTCTGTACTACAAAGGCTCTTTACCTCTTTTTCTCTTGTTCCGTGGTATATGTGTCCCTTGCTCCTTCTCTCTGTTGATCATCACAACGTTTACAAATACAGGATTAACTTCAGAGAAAGGGCTTTGAAAACTCTTACCTTAGATTTCAGGTTAGGTATATGTTTGGTCAAATGGTAGCAACTGCAAACTGGAAAGGAACATACAGAAGTTGGGCCAAAGTTAAATTAATACCTAGCACAACCTTCAAATGATAATGGTAATGTCCAGTACTGTGATAGATACTGAAGATCTGCAAAACCTATCACTCACACTAGGAGTCTTAAGGACTGTTTATATTCAAGCTTTGTATTAAGGAAAATAGGAGGAATGAACTTCTGTCCTGGCAAAAATTTCCATCTACTTTCAAATCCTTCCTTCATATTTTTGTATCCTGTATCTTTGTCCTCTTCTCCTCTAATGCTCATCTCCCATCTAGCCTCATTTTTCCAGTGCTGCTGAAGCCCTAATGGAGAGGAGGGGTTTGAGACATGAACATTGCTGTAATGTGCAAGCAAGGAACAAATTAGGTTGCTAAAATTATGTGATAACTCTACATTTATCTGCTGAAGAACATCTTCAATATTAGTGGAAGACTGAAGAACTAATCAGAAAACAGTCCAGATGCATTATCAGCAACCGAGCAGTGATAGAAGACAGCCCCTTTATGAAATTGTTTTCTTTGATAAAGGGAGTTTCTTAGTGCTGTAAATCTAACTCACATGAGTGATCATATAGCCACAGGTACAACATTCATTATTAACTAAGTAAAGAGTATGCACCAAATCAATTAAAAACAGTCTTTAAAAGAAGGTACATAATTTAATTGTACCCAGGTACAGCTCTGCTCTAATTTATCTTCTGGTCACTTGCAAGGGATTTTACTTAGATGTTTAATCTAACATTCATTGCAAAGGGTAATTCTCATGAAGTTGCTATGGCATCTCCTGTATCACTTAATGCAAATGCTTCAGTGCCTCAGCAATGGAGAGGAGCTTTTTCAATAAAGACACACATCACAGTGCAGTATGAAGGGCTCTCTTTGTTCAAGTTGTTTTAAAAGCAGCAAAATGTTTCACAGTAACGAGACATTCAGACTCTAATACCAGCTACATTTAGATGACAAATCACATTCCAAATAGTGGATGTACATCACATGTCCATCATGCAGCAAGGAATATGGGCTCCAGACATGTTTTGCATATAAAAGCCCACCTAGACTCATGAACTTGCACAGAAGCACTAGACAGTATCAACTGATGTGCAATATTAAAATATACTTCTGACATTAAAAAAATCAAACAAACAAAAAAACCAAAACAACAAAACAAACCCAAAATGCATATTTGTGGCCCTGAGCCCAGATATAAGACACTTAAATAAGCAGCCCAGTCATTAAAGGGTCATGTGGCTGTCAGCACCCATTAACCACACTATTTGTTTATATGTATAGAGTGAATTTCAGCAGGTACCAAAGCAAAGACAGCCCACATGTACCATATGCAAGTAGGAGCTAAGCTTTTTCAACTATCTATAAAATCATGGTGGTCAGCCAATGGCAGGGGAATTGCTTCCTGGGGAAGGAAGATTGACCCCAACAGGGAAGATGGGAGCTGTAGGAAAAGGCCTTCACAGACTGGAATACTTGTAGAAGCCAACAACAAGACATCCACATTTCTAGGCAGTGGGCAGATGAAATGTGAAGGACTTGTATAGTAAAATGTCAAGCCTGAGCATGCTCTTATTCCTTCTACAAAAATCCTTAAGGCCTTTCACATCAGAATTACTTCCAATTTAGACTGGATTTGTTGTTTGGCACCACCTACCCAGTTTGGGAATGCAGTGAGCTGGGGCTGATAGCTGCCAGGGGTATGGGACATACACACAAAGCTACAGTTGGGGACAAAGGACATGCAGCTCCACGACCAACTCCTCTTCCTGGGGAAGACCACACTATTTTGGAGGAAACAAAGATCTGGCTATTATAACCTGCTGTTGAACCATATGTAGAGAAAAGGTTTTCTGAATAACATCCCACTTGATGTGGACTTCTTTTTTGGGCTGTTTAGCAGGGGTTGGGAGGAGGCAAAAGGGAATAGAGAATTGGCACAAACACAACCTTCAGCCCTGAGTACTGATTTGCCATCAGCATATTACCAAAACCCTGCTGAAAAAGCACCTCAGTGACAGGCAGCAGAGGGGGTTTCAAGGCAATCTTGCTGATAGTTGCACATACATTTTCTCCATCTGCCAATTTTCTCGGGAGAAGGAGCTAGTCTGTTCCCTTACTCCAGTACTCCTCATTATTAGAAGCAAACAGGTTGGGTTTTGTTAGGTTTGATTTTAATTAAGACCCCTACCAATAATGCTGTCCATCATCTCAGAAAATGGTTCAGGAGGACATCTACTTCCTTTCACAGTTGTTTTTCACCTTTACTCTTTCGTTGAATGTATAAAACATCACAGTAGGTACAGATTCCCATATTTAAAGAATACTGATGTAAGCAGCTATAAATCTTTTTACTTAGAAGTTCTCTCTTCAGGTTACCATTACAATCCATCTGCCTAATAAATGTATTTATAAATGTGCATGTTTTCACACCTCTCTCACCAATATGGTGTCACTGTGCTGCTAATCATGATACAATTATTCAAGACGAGTAATGTAAGTCTGTGCTTTCTTCCTTGATACAGAGAGCTCTCTGTACCTGTTAGCCAGCATGGGGTTTTTTATCAAAAAATGCTCTTAAATTTTTTCATTCTCCTGACACAAGTGAAATGGTTATGTTACAGGGAAGATTAAAATACATTACTCTGTAAAAAATAAACCCCACACACAAACTCAAAATATAAATATTGCCCTACTAGAGAAAAGACATTTATGGTCATGTTTGCATAGTCCAAACACCAACTCATCAGTAATTTGAAATCATTACCAACCTTTAGTTTGTACAATGGAATAAGTAAAACCGTTAATTTAAATATCTTTCCACACAGAGAAACTCCACTGACATCAGCATATTACCAAAACCAATTTTCTTACATCAACTCACATCTTCCCCTAATTCTGTAGCATAGCTCTTGGGAGTTGCTACAAGGTCTGTGTAAACTGAAAATCTAAATAACATTATGACGGCTGTTACAGAACTAATTTATAATCTAATACCCTAGTTGAATTTAATATCCTACTTATTTATTCAAGCAAAATATCTGGAAAAGACATGTCACATCATAATGCAGTTTTTATGAAAATGGAAAAAATAAAGAGGAACTTTAAGTACACATAATAATAATCAGTAGGGACAGGTACAAGCAAGAACTGTTGCCTGCCCATCACATGAACAAAAGCTATAGTGCCTTAGTAATTGGACTGTTTGTTTCAGAATTCAATTATTACCAAATCTACTATTTTACATTAGATGTGCAAGCTGAAAATGCTTCTTGTATTAATGCTATTAGTTCCACAGTACAGCAACATGTAACTGGTCGGCAAACTGCTGCCTCCTCATCAGCCACCTTTAACAGCTCCTTTTTTTAACTGAATTGAAGAATTGAGCTTTATAGCAGTATTTCTAAACATGCCATATTATTAGAAACACAGTCATACATGCATTGTAACTCTCAACTTAATGAAAATTGATTGTCAGTGAATATAAAATTTACCTCTTATTTTGCTTTTTCTAAGATCTTCCAAGTGAATACCTCTCTCAAATATAGTTTTGTAAAAATATTTAGGAACACAGCAGGAGAGAAAACAAATAGGCTAAAATCATTCACAAAACATTTTGCTATTGAAGTGTCATTGCTGGAAAAGCCCTGTTAGCTATTCTGGCAGAAACAGCCATTTATAAAAACTTAGTAGACCTGAATAGCATATTTATATGGCAGAGCTGAATGCCCAGAAAAAGGACAGCATCCATTCTTAGTCAACTTAATACCCACTGTGGAGGCCTGCATAAATCATATTACAGCAAATGCATAACCTTGTTGCTTAACTTGAGCTGTGCTGCAGTCCAGGCTTTCAGTCTCCACCTGGCATTTAGCAGATCAGAGACAGTCACTGACCATCGTGCTCTGGTGATTGCCAGGGACCATCAGTAGCACACACCACAAGAACAAAAAAATATATACATATGTAGAAGAAATCATATATATGTTGATTTAACCCTCTTGAGTAGTTAAATTCCTTCATTTAGATACACTATTCACTCTAGGTGCAAAGTTGTACTGAGGCTACTAAGAAAATGTCATTAGCTTATTCACACAATTTGTTTCTGTGTGCTTAAGTGTACCCAGTCACAGAGTAGGTGAAATTCACCTATTTGGAAATCCAGGACACGAAGAAGAAATTGGTCAACTGCTATTCTTGATGTTGTCACTGTGTTGTAGGGCACAGGATATGCCTGGTTGAGTTTAACAGTCACACCTCTCTTGCAATAGTATTTACTCTGAGTAGAAACTCTCACAAGAATATGAAAGGCTGCTGTTCAAGACAAGTCACAGAGTGACAATTAGATAATTCCTCTTCACTTGTCTCCAAAAACCTGCAGTTCCTTATCAGAAACACATACTTCACAAAACTAGATAAGAGAGATGCTACATCCTACTCCCTATGAATATGTTCCTAATCTTTCTCTTAAAAACTAGCTTTTTGTTATCTTCCTTCAGAGGTCAAAGGCTTGTCAAGTACTTGCCCTCCTATGATGTTCCCTCACATCCTCCCCCAGCCCCTAAAGGCCACAGGATTGGCAGGTCCGTGCTGCTGCCTCCTTGAAGCCCCACAGTAGCCAGCCCCAATGGCAGTAGGAGCTCCCCTCTTCCACTCCTGTGCTCACAGACCCTGCAGCAGGTTTTGTTTTAGCTAAGAAAAGAAACAGGAGGCCAAGGAGCCTGGTCTCCAGGATCACAGCAATCACGCAATGGAGGCATGGGCAAGGGTTCAAAGAAGTGCAACAGCCACCAGCACTGCTCTTCTCTAATTCATTACCCCAGAGAAGAGCTGGACTCTGACAGCCTCCATCCTCTTCCCACATCTTCTGTACTGCTTCAGAGACAGCAAGGCAAGAAAGGTTTAAATACTGCCAGGAAAGTGGCAGAGCACTGACAAAGACAGGCTTTGCACTCCCATCTCTCAGTAAGGTGAGGTTGCAGCAGAAGCCATACGTGGACTACTAAGTGTTTCTAGATATCTCAATATTTTATGTACTTTACTTAGTTTAAAAAGCTATATTTGAGGGGGAGAAAACCTGTAATATGAGATTAACTTCCCTTATTAAAAATAAATATCATGCATGGACTCCATTTGAGTCCAGTTAGCCATAACAGACTTGACGTAAAATCTTTTTCCATCAGCTTTAGAAAAATAATGCTCAGGCTATTAAGTTACTTGACATCCTGGAGATGTGCCAAACACATCTGGGAAAATGGGGGTAAAAGTGGAGGGTGGGGAGAGCTTTTTTTTGTTTGTGTTTCTTTACCATATTTTTGTTCTTTGCATTTCTGAAGTCTTCCAGGGCAGAAGCAGTTCCCAGAATCCATTAAATAATTATATGGGGAATCCCCATAAGCTGTCCTTAGGCAACTTTAACTTCTTTTTTTCACCAAGGGAAAAAAAGGAGGGACTCATAAAATGGGAGATCCTCAGCTCCTGGTCCTTCAGGCAAGCAATAAACTTCCCCTGGCCCTGCACAGCATGAAGGCTCCTCTTCTTTCTTTCAACAAAAAGCTAAAACCTGTCTGCATTTTTCTTCAGTAATACTTCACTAGGGGAAATTATTTTGGATGGCAGCATGGCCAGCTGCTCTTAATTATAAATCAGGTCTCCAGCATATGTGCACAGTACATGGGGCCACTCTAACAGTCGGGGAGATAAAGGTGTAGAGGCGAGCCAGCCTCCCAGGAGCAAACACTGGCGTACAAGGGGAAGGGGTGCAGCTCTGAACCCACAAAGCCAGCCCTTAATGAGTTCAGCTCCTGCACTTTCATTAAGCCTTCCCACAGGAAATGCTCCCACATTTACTGCTGCTGGAGGAAAGTAGGGCTCAAAACGTTCACTGCCTTACCATTTCCTTGCCAACTTTTTCTCATTTGATTTTAAGACATTCATTAACAGCCAGATTTATGGGCGGTTTTCTTTTAAGTAAAAAAAAAAAAAAAAACAGGCATATATGGCCCAAAGACCAAATGCATCCCATGAAGTTCTACATTATGGCCTGAGGCCACTCTCTCCTATTCTCTCTCAACTCTTTCAAATATTTAAGGACTGCAGAAAGGCAGGAACCTCAGGAGAACATCTTCCCCAACATACCAATCACAGCATTATTTCAGCAGAGAAATATCTGGTAATAACAGAGTCCAGGTTTTTCATCAATGGGTGCCTCAAGCACTAATGCTCATGGTTCAGTCTCCAATCAATCAGACTGATTTACACTAAGTAGTGCTGAGGGCCAAGGAACTCCCACCAAAGCGAACGGATTGCCTCAAAATCCTACCACATCTTTACATTTTTAGATGTGGACTCAAAAAATAATTTAGTCAATGAGTTTGAGTTCACAGCTACAATCACGGACTTCTATTTTACTGGTTTTATGAATGTTTTCACTCCTTTTACTTTTTGTTTCCCACAAAGGCTGGTAAGTTTAAAAGAGGAAGATTTTGATGCTGCCCACTGTACTCTGGTACATCTGCATCCAAGTTCCAAATATTGGCAGGTATGTTTCACATTCTTTTTATATCTTGGGTTTTTTTTTCATTCTTTAGCTTTAGAAAAAGACATGAATGAGAACTTGAGTCATGCTCCTTTTTGTTAGCGACATGGCACCGCATAATCCCCACAGTCAAAAAATAATCATCCAATAGTTGGGGAACAAAAAAAAAGGAGACTGCAGCAAACAAAAGAGTGTTAGACAGAAGAGAAAAGAGCCAAAGGGAAAAGGGCATTGAACAACACAGCATGGAGAAAGGATGCAAAATTCTTAATTCGTAATAAGCATTCACAGCTAAATGGCAAGCAGAAAGCACTGGCTACTGCAGCTGAGGTTCTAGCTTGGTAAGCAGTGTGTTCACTCCATATGTTCAGCAAGCACCAACCTAAGCCATCTGCTTCTTGTGTCTGTGGTAACAAGAGCCAAAACATACCTGATTTCTCACACCTGCTCCAAATGGAAAATACCTACAAAGAAAATAAAGCACTCCTCCTCGGTGGACACAAACCTCTAGAGAGTGTGTGTCTGTGCTTGCGTCTTGGGTGGGGGAGAAGAGTTCATCCCCCTGTGTTGCATAACGTGCCAGAAAAATACATTACATCTTCTAATAACTACAGGGCAGATTTTTCAACTCAGGCATGTGCAATTGGGCTAGCCTAACTTAGGCATGCAAATAGCAGATGTGCATGCACAGATATCTGACCTGCACACACACACACACACACACAGAGATAATTCATATTTCACAGCTCTGACAGTACTGGGGCACAGGTTTATCTTCAAAAGTTGACTCTTACTTGTGGAATTTTGCATCCTGATAGCAAGGAAAATATGTGCATTTATGTTATTCAGCTATTATTCTGGTATTCAGATGGAATTCAAAGCAGACAGCTACAGCAAAAATGATCCAATGTTTCAGAAGAAGTAGGAGCAATGTATGGTAAGGAAAAGATTAAAATTAATCTCTATCCACTATATTAGCAGCACTGCTGTTAAAATAACATCGTACCTAAAACAGGCTCAAGAATTATTATTTTTAGTATTTGAGAATTAGATCACGATAGAGGGCAATTTCAGTGGTGCACTGAGTATTTTATGAATGTGCAGTGACAAGTAAGATTGCTGTACATGGGCAAATTTGAAACGTGAATTGAAAGGGCCAGGAAATAGCAGAACTGACAAGCACAGTTGTACAAGGGGTAGATGGATCTTACATCTTTTGTCCTGTGATGGTTTGGCTGCCATTGGCTGATCTCACCAGAAACTGAGGAAAGCAAATAATGAAAAAAAAAAAGAAAGCATCCTCAAAGCTGCTGAGAAAGGAGTAACAGATTCAGGCTCTGACCTGACAAAGTCATGGAGCCAACGTCCTTTTGAAAATCCTAATATAGAAATCTAAAGATGTGACCTGATTTCAAAAAGTACTGAGCTCTCAGAAAATCCCATTGACTTCAGTATAAGTAACTGCAAGAGCACAGCATATCCTTTCAATTGCTGGTAATTCCATGAAGCATGTTTGCTACCTACAAGATCAATGGGATGGGTAGGTGTTAAGTATCTCACAAGATCAAGCCTATCTGGCTAGGAAATAAACCAATCACTACATGATATACCCTTTGTTTCTCAAATATAGGTTCAAAGCAAAACCAAAATTACAAGTTCTGCTCAATGAATGGTACTGACTTGTGAAGCTTTAACGACACTTAATATATGAGTAATCAATACATTTACACGCATAAAATGCATCTCTTAAACACTTCACAATAAATTTAATTCATGCACTTTTATTGTTTGAACATTTTTTAAGATTTTCCTTCATTAATAATGTAGGCTGTTCTGAATGTCAAGACTGCACAGCTCAGGTCAAGAATTTTGGAACAGATAAACAAATGAGCAAATCCAATTTGATTTTAGAAAGAAATTATTTTTTCCCTAAAGGAGAATAAATGTGGGCTCCTCTCAGAATGACAAATATTTCCTATAAGGATCCAAGGCCACTTTTACTCTTTTTTTGAATTCGTATATTTATATCATTTAAAACAAACATGCTAGTATATTCGTATTTACCAATGGCTGCTGTTCTCAAGGAGGAGAAGTCCATTGCCAAAGCACTAACAATATATTGTTATACCAAAATGCAAGACAGCTTTGAATGCTTAAATGGCCTGATACCATCCAAGCACTCTGGAATCAGCCTTTTATATTAAGCTGACACCAGAGTGTTACTGAACTGCCCTGTTTTATAAAACTTTTTTCATTTCATACTACTGATTTGCTACAGAAAACACTCCTGCTTCTGTCTTAACAAAGCCTTCTGGTGTTGGGCTTCAATTAAAATTTCATAATAAACATACTTCTAATTTTAAATGCCTCAAATACTTCATAAAAAGAAAATTAACAGCATTAATCTGGAACACTGTTCTTCATAGTTATGCATTTAACAGCATAATACTGTACATTGCTACATGTACAGAAACACATGCTCATACACAGGAGAGTAAGTCAAAATTGAAAGGTAATCTCAAAAATTGTTCTGTGCAATCAATATATATCAGCTTATTTTTTTTTCCTAATATGGGTTCTGAAACAAAATATGTTTCTGGGTTTGGCTTTTTTTTTTACTGGGGGGGGGAAAGGGCAAACAGTAACTTCTGTTTTAAAAACACCACTTTTTACCTATGCCTTAATAAACTGTACAATTAAGAGGTTCAGAAGAGATAGTTTTATAATAGAAGCTCCTGAAAATCTGAGATTTTACATCAGTCAGTGATCCTTCTTTCACCACTAGATTAGTTACATCAGTTTCCTGTAAGCTATTCTTACTGGCTGTGCACCTGTGGAACTACCTGAAGAGTGCATAAGTAACCTAAAATAGGATTAAAGAGCATAGACAGCATCTGGCCACCCCACTGGTGCCTGAGCTCCACTGCAGGTCTGCCTTTCGGATCCCTACACTTTCAAGAAAGACAAGGGATGCAGCCAGGGATGAAATGAGAGAGTCAATGGAAACAGACGGTCAGGTGTTACCTATAGAGGACCAAGGCAGACTGGGAGCAGAGACATTACATTGCTGATAGAAATGTAGTTCAGCTGCCTGTCAGCAGGCTTTTTTTTTCTCTGCCTGTCTCCCTAGATAAAAAGAGCAGTTATCGTATCACAAATAACACTCTGCTGCCGCAGTTAATCTTCAGATGGAAGGGCTGCATCCCATTCATCAGCACACAGAAACCAGAGAAAACAAATGGGTGAATCTGAAGGTCCTAAATACTGACCCTTACCAGACTGATTTCTAATAGTCATACAAATTCAATTTTACTCAGTGAGAAAATACTAGAGGGCTGCTACAGATTATGTTACAACCACTTGGTAGCAATGTGACTGAGCGTCCATTTTGCATTAATCTCAAACAAGCACAGCTAGAATTGTTGCTTCAGCCAGGAATATTGGATAGGAGACGCTAGCAGCTGTGACACATGGATATCAAGGCAGATGTGGAGCTTCCTGGTCGCCATCACCACCCATCCTGCATTACCAGGCTTCACTCCAGCCACAATGACCAACATGGTCACTTTTAGATTACTCACCACTCTACTACTTTTAAAAGAACAATTCCGTTCTAATAACCTGTTATTTGTTCTTTCAAATGACAACTTTTATAAATTTTAATGCCTCCCCTTCATTTTTGGTCAATTCCTAGATCCCTTTATAGGCAAACATTTAACGTTAAGGTAATTCTTACTGGAAAGAGCATTTACCATTCTTTTGCCATCTGTTCTAATCTACCAACACACAGGATATTTACTATTCAATGCTGTATTTGTTGGCACAATAATCTTCATAATTTGTAAGAATTTGAGAGATTAGCTCTGGAGACTGAATATTTAACCATTTTTTAATGTCAAGTCTTGAAGTACAGACACAACTACTGAATGTCAGTACAAAGTTTTTTTTTCATTCAAACAAATGCAAATCTCTGTCAAATTTCACCATGAATAATGTTTAGGAATAATTCCCATATTTTCAGATAAACTTACCTAAAGAAGTTCAGGTAATTCTGTTTGCCAGCATCAAACCGTGACACAGGTAATTATTTGAGAGCTGATTCATGTACGCTAATGAATAAAATCCCTTTCACCATTTTGTTTTGCTGTTACATGTTTTCAAACAACAGATGCATTTGTAGCCAAATACTTGCTCTCAGCTCTTTGATACAACCTACCCCTCACATAAAGGTTGGCAAACTGACATATCTCCTGCAATTTTAAAACTCTGCTGTCACTTGCAGAAAAGCAATTGAAAATTGCTCCTTTCACCCACTTTGCAAAGCAGCTGGTGAATGACATGCAACGTACTCTCTTCTACTCTATGGAATCACAGAATTATGAACATCACAATTAGCCAGAAACATATATTCATTCTCATCTTCCATTATTCTGTGAGCAGAATAGTGTCTCCAAAATTTTCATTAGCTTTACCAGCTGCAAATGATGATACACTGTCAATGTTTAAATCACATTATTCTACAATGCTTTTTTTTCCCCAGTATTCTTTTCTTGTCTGTATTCCTGTACTGAAAAACAACTATATTAAATTATATAGTAAAAAAAGCTATCAGAAATGTTTTGCCTTTTCCATGGTTTCAGGCACCAGTGGTCTCAAACAAAAATACATGCCTTCAACCAAATCTTTGCTTTCCCAACTGAAAGCAAAGTGATTGCTGGCAATACTTACAGCTTTTGTCCTACCAAGACATGTCCCTGCAACTATAGGTGAAGTTTGGCAAACAATATCACATGCTATAGGAGATGATTTACATACCTAAACTAACTTCCCTGTACTTTAATTATCAGAGTCCCTTCTGGCATCACAACACAAGCAGGCATGTAATTTAAAAATAAATATATAATCTTTTAAACATAAAAATTATTAGAATCAGACACTGCCCCTGCTCTTCCAAACTCTGTGCTGAGCCAATAAACTCCATATTGTGCCTTGTATAGTATTAAGCTTACAGGAAGTTGACCCTTAAAGAACCTGAAATATGTATCAATCTCGAATAAAGTTTTTAGCAGTTTAAAGCTATTACAGAAATACTCTCCAAATACATGATGTGGAATTTCAGTAGAAAATTAAGGACATTTTAGCACATATATTTGACATGGGAATTGGTAAATAAAGATTTTAAAAGCACTGCAGACATGTAAGATAGGGCTGTTGGGATCAAATACATATGATTTGGGTTTTAAACCATCAGAAAGTTCACTGAAAGAAAAGGCATTGAAATAAGAGTTTGAAAGCAGCAGCTTAGAATTCCATGGAATTACATTGTTACCCCTAACACTTCCCCACATTTATTTCAATTCCTCCAAATTCTCTGTTTTTAAACACTGTCTAGCTGGAGTACTCACAAGGATGTTCTCAACAGGCTGTTTGTTGTTTGTGGGTTTTTTTGAAAAGAGTCTTCCACTCCCTTGTTCCTCATTTCTGCTCTGAAACTCTTGCTGAACTGGATCCAACACTTGCGGAGCATCAGTTCTGCTTTCCAGTCTGAGCAGAGTTGAGTGAAGTCTCCCTCCAAAAACTTCTTTGTAGCTCAGCACAGCACATCAAAACTTGAGCTGGAATCCACCACTACTTTTATACTGCTGAGCTTATAATAAAAATTTCAGAGAACAAAAGTAATACATGTAGAAACTTCAGGCCCTGTCAGAAGATGGCTTACTACTTTGTTCCAAAGCAAAGCTGCACACAGTACTCACTGAAACCTCTGCAATAAAATGCATTTATATGTACAAGCACTTAATACTAACAATGTGTGTAGTAAACTTTTCCACAAATTTTCCTTCATTTCATGCACATCCCTATGTACTTTATAAATGGAAGGGCAGCGGTTTTAATAGGCAAGAGCTCAGACAGGAATCCCTATCACCAGTTTTTTCCAGTGTGTAAGCTAAGGCACTTCTGGGAAAACATAAAAGCACAACTTTTGGATGACTGCATGTTTATACAGAAACCGTGACTCAACTCCCCTGCAATGAGCAGACATCTTCAACTAGATAAGGTTGCTCAGAGCCCCAACCAACTTGACCTGGAATATTTCTAGAGTTGGGATAATCTCTCTCAGCAAACTGTTCCAGTGTTTTGCCATCCTCATTGTAAAAAAAAACCTTCCTTACATTTAATCTACTCTCTTTTAATTTAAAATCATTTCCCCCTTTCCTTTTGCAGGGAAGATGAAGGAAGCTGGAAGGACAACAGCCTCCTCTGTGGTAGACAGGAATAGAACAGGAAGAAAAGAGCAAATGCATTCCAATCTCTGAGTTTATTCCCCTCTGCTTCAGTTTCAGTTTACCCTATGCGATTTGTGAGATGTGTCAGGAGGGAGAATAACATAGGAGACAGAGAAACAAGAGGACCACAAGAGCTGAGCCTCCCCCCAGCCAGACTGGGATATATCCCTTGTTTGGGGGCTTGTCATCATGAGCTCATCTGCAGCCCAGTTCATCTGACTGCTAACAACACTATCACTGTTTATGGTAAAGAGGACAAAAATGAAAGGAAGGGGTATTTTAACTGGTGGGCCACATTTGCCTCTGCATCAGGAATACATGTCTAAAATGCAGCAGATTCCACATATCTGCTAGAAGGAAAAATACATATCAATTGCAGAGTCAAAAGGGGTCCTTCCACCTCTGATTTTACAGCCTACTCGCAAGACTAAGCACAAAAATCCTGCTAAGGGACATCCTGTGGATTTGCACCATCTCTAGGGACAACATGTCCACACACCAGTAAGTTCATCCATATGTAGGCTTTCCCCACTATGGTGGATACACTATAGATAGCAGTCTCAATTTAATATGTAAATTAGATATAACTTGAAACTTTAGTAATGTTCAACCCATGTCACTGACTGAGCCACTTTCACCACAATTACATCCAAAAAAACCCAGCATACAAGAGAACACCCAGCAGGGAGCCAGGAACATGTGCCACAAAAGGAGCTTAGCACTCTCCAGGAAGATCTTGAGCCCAACAGGTTTCCAGTGCTATCCATCCTACTTGCAAGAACTCCTCAAAGATGTCTGTGTACACCACATACCCTTCTCTCCAGCTAAGCAGCAATTATCATAGTCAGAGAAACAAAGGCCTATGGCTTCATTGCTTGAGGAGCAAAATACACACAGTGTATGTGCTAACTTTACCTATTTTATATATATCTTAAATTTTACTTGAAATGGATACGTCTCAGAATAAAACTATACCAGCAGTGAGCACGTGGATTCAAGAGCAGGCTTCTGTTTCTGATGTCCTGCACAAGACACTGCCCTTTAAAACAGCAATAATTACAAGTTGTTCCTCCTTGACAACTGCAATTTAAAAATAAAACTATTAACACACTGACAAGTCAAATTGAACCATGATGAATAAATCCCTAGATAAATACGTTAATTCCAGTAGGATGCTTCCCTCCTCTCACCATTCTGAGATGATGAAGAAAGAGGTAAGTAAGCAATCTTCCCAGGCTTTTCTTGTACCATTACTTCCTATGGCTTCTACCATTAATCTCTGCTCAAAACTAAGTGATTCCAGCTTTTTATTTCTCTCTATTGGAAGTTCTTCCACAGATCTAGTTACTTCTAAGACATATTTTCATTTCTGCCTCACAGCTATTTATGCCTAAAACTTCTGGTTTACACAATTATCAGCACAGCACAGTTCCTGCAGAAATGTACCAATTAAATATAAACAACTGATGAAACAGCATTTGTACACCCTCTATTTCCTTCTCACATAGGGTATCGCTGTGTATTTCACACACAAAATCTTCCACATAAACTCTACTCAAATGCCACCCCTTCCAGGAAAAAATTGCTTATTTCACAAAATGCTCTGTAAATTACTTTGATTTATGTTTCAACTATTAACAAAATCAGCAGAAATTCTATTCCAGACTGGATATTCAGAATATGGCATGTAGAAGAGGTCCATAAAAGTCAACACAGTGTCATAATTTAGGGTTAAAAAAGAACAAATATGGAAAAACCTTGCTGCCATGGACTGCTGAGTATCTGCAGATCTGGAGAGCAGAGAAGTGACAATCCTCTAAACCTTCAAAGTTTACAAATTCCATCTTGCATTAAATTTAATGTTTTCAGTACAAAACAGTACTGAACATTAAACTTTTGTGTCTGTTAAAAAGCTCTCACCCACATGGCAGCCACACTATACTGCTGAAAATACATGTGCTCATAAGTTAATTATCAACTCAATAACTAATGATATAACAGACTCCCTGATTTATGCATGCACACACATCTATATACACACATACATATGTGTATCCCTGGATGCATACATGTATTTTTGCATATGAAAAGAAGTATGCATGGAATACCCACTGATATCTCCACTCTAGGTCTCATTAAAATGTCTTGAAATATTTAACCATTACAGGCTTGGATATCTATCACTTCAAACTGCATTTTTACACATCAAATAGTACAATTACAAATGGTTTATTAAGTAATTGTTCATTAGTAAGTCTTTAACCAGGAGAAGTCTGAAATTGTAAGTATTTTATGCCAACCAATGGACAAGGATGAAATCTGTAGTTTATGAGTACTGCAGAGCAGCTCAAGGCTGCTCTGAAAATATGACACATTTCATGCTTCTTATTGAAATACTTTTTGTTCATATTCAATGCAGCAAGTCCTATGCTCAGATTAATTTGGTTTTTGTCAATTTAGGCTATCTTATGCACTGCTGTTATTTATGATTTCGTCTATTTATTGAATAAATAAACTCAAGTTCTACGAAACTCATATCAGAAATCACTGAGGTTTTAATGAAGTACACATTGAAAATATACACTCTTTTGTTTGAAACAAAATTTAAATCCTAAAGGCAGGAGATATAGAATATACTGCTTCTCTATTTTCAGGACCTATTTCTGGATTTTCAAAAATACGTATCCATTTTCTGTGGTTTTCATGCACACAATCCCTTTAAAATAATCCAAATTAAACAATCCCTCTTGATAACAAATTACTGGTACACAGAAGTTCTACTCAGTTTCCAATTTAGAAACCACAGTACCACGTTTCTATTTTCTCTTCCTGAATCAACTTAAAACTCAAGACTCATAAAAACCTGACTTCTTAATTTATTCATCAGCTCAAAGAAAAAAAGCTGGTGGTAAAATAATTAATAGTTGTTATATCTGATCCACTATAAAAAGCTTGAATTCATGAGCACATAACACTTGAATATACCAAAAATATGATCTGAATCATACCCCTTCCCAAATGCTGTAATAGGACAGTGCACAATTAGTGTTTTAAAATTAACAAGTTTAAAATAGTGTACTAAACTGGCAGTAGAACCTCATAACCCAATGTGAGTGGTTAGTAACCCGCTTCTGGCCCATCTGGAAAGCAGGTTGGGTGTGCTGTACAGGCTGTGCTGTTAGAGCCACCTTCTCTTGAAGAAGCACCACCTTGTACCATCTGGATCAAACACTTCACTTTGACTGTTCTTCTGCATTTACGAGAAAACAAGCTCCTCCATCGTGTTTGGTCCTGCTATGTAACACTCACCTTAGATTTCTTCATAAATGCAGTAACAACTGTGCAAGTTACAAATCAAGTGAATGGTGACTCGTGACAGCAAAGGTTTCATCATGACAAAGGAAAGACAGCTGCCTCTCAAAAAAATGTTTCTCCTTCAGTGCCAGCAGATTTAGAAGAACCAGTAGGAATGAGTAGTGATTGGCTTCAAAGGAAAATAACCTCTGCGAAGAAGCTGCCAAATCATTTAGGGGTAAGCAAAACTCTAAATAAGAAACAGCAGGGAAATTGCAGCATAAGGCATGTAATAATACAAGAACCAAGTTGTTAGCTACTACTTTTAACATTAATGATGAAGCAATGGCTTTCAAGGTATTGTTAAGGTTGGAAAAGACCATGAGGAAAGGTTAAGGTTGGAAAAGATCATCGAGCCTGGTAGCCCTGCACCACTGTGTTCACCTGTATACAATATGCCCAAGTGCCACATCCACATAGCTTTAGAACACTTCCAGAGATTGTGAATCCACCACTTCCCAGGACATCCTGTTCCAATGCCTGACCACCCTTTCAGTGAAGAAAGTTTTCCTAATATCCAATCTTGGCCCCCTCTGGTGCAACTTCAGGGGTTTTCTTCTTGTCCTAATTCTTGTTACCTGGGAGAAAAGACTGACTCTCTCCTCACTACCATCTCCTTTCAGGTCATCATAGATAAGGTCCCTCCTGAACCTCCTGTTCTCCAGGCTAAACAATGCCAGCTCCCTCAGCTGCTCCCTGTAGGGATCCAGAACTGAACACATGATTTGAGGTATGGCCTCACCAGTGCTGAGTACACAGGGACAATCACCGGAGAAAACCAGAATTGTGTTGGGCCATCATGCTGCCATCGTTTCCACCAGAGACAGAACAAACTCAGATGAACTCTCTGGGCCCAGCCATCCAGCCAGTTTTACCAGTGAATAGTGCACCCATCTAAGTCATAAGCAGCTAAGTTCCCCAGGAGAATGCAGAGCAAAATTATGTAAAGACTTTACTGAAGTCCAGCTAGACAACATCCAGAGCCTTTCCCTTGCCCATTAAGTGGGTCACCCTGTAACAGAGGGAGACCAGGTTGGTCAAGCTGAACTTGCCTTTCATAAGCTCATGCTGGCCTGATCCTGGGGCTGTCCTCCAGGTGCTAAATGACAGCATTTACCATACAAAGTGATCAAGATACATATCATGAAAATAAACTGCATAAGAAACATATGAAGAATATAATTGTAATGTTATGGCTAGGAACAGCATTCTGGCTGAAAGGTAAAAAAGTTATTTTGAGGTGGGCAAGAAAAGGGAGGCATAGCTCATAGAAATTAGCTGCTGCAGAGTGTCTAAATGGAAGAATTATCAATCCAGATCATGATGTGGCAGTTTCTAATGAGAAAGGCAGGATGCAAAAATAACATCTCAGTACAACTATTAAGGTGGAATAGATGCTGTTTACTGTATTAATGTTGCCTTTACTAGTGTAAAAAAAAACAAAACCAGAATTGTAATAGGCCATCGTGCTCCCATCTTTTCAATTACAGAGATAGAACAATCTCAGATTCCAAAGCTAACTACAAATCAAAATTGTGTTATGTTATCTACTGAGACACAAATGGAAAATAAATACTGTTAACTGTCACTTTCCATTAGGTAACAGAAATTCAATTACATTTCAAACAAGCCTTCATGTCAACAGAATAAATCTGTTTCATAAATGAGCAGGTAACCATTTTTTATTCTAACTTCCCAAAGGGAAAAAATCAATTTTAATCACAATTGTTCATTTTTTCCCATATTAATGCTTTGAAGCAAAGTACATTATCTGACCTAATAAATGCCATTGTATAGCACTAAGGTTTAGGAAAAAGGGGTGAAAAAAGGTGCTATGAAGAGTTGGGAAATTCATGTGCTGTTTTGGCAGGGAAGGCTCATGTTGCCCAATTGACCTATGGACCACCAGTTTTCCTAGCCTTGTGATTACATCAGAAGATCAGAAAACCAAGTAAGCATCACTAACTACTGCAACAATCAAGAGTTTATAACAATGTACCAGCCACTACAAAAAGCAATGTATTTTATCAGGATGATTACACTTCAAGAAATAGAAGCAAGTAATAAAGAAGCTTTTCGGAAAGGGCCCCACTCTCCTATCAGATACGAACAAAAATATGTGTAGGTGGGATAAATTTCTTCAGAAATATAGGACTTTTGTGGATTCAAGAGTACCCTCTCATCTGAGACACTAGCAGGGTGGAGCAGGAAAATGAAGAAATCTGAAATTGGCACCTATATTTCAAATTCCTTTAAAAATCTTTATACCAGATTTTGGAAATATCCCATTTTACTTGCATGAGAGCCCCAGCTTGCCAGAAGCCTGCCCTGAAGCAGAGCAGGAGGCAGATTCGTCATCGGAATCTTGAGCACCAGACCACCTCTCTTTCCCAAATACAAGAGGCTAAAAAAAACCTGGTTTGATATAAACAGTAAGAGCACTGTGACTTCAAATTCACATCTTGTGCTCCGCATGTAGACGAGAAGAACAAACCCCTCATTGCTTGCTGTGGGAAAATAATGGCCCTGCACCCCCCTTTGATTGGGAAGGGAAGCCAGAACTGCAAATCAAATGTGTTTGGCAGCCGTGGGTGCCCACAAACAGTATCAGTTGCAGCTGAGACAATGAACATCCTCAGCTACATGACTGCCAACTGGCTAGGTGTCATATTAGGTTAAAGAGAGAACAAAAATACTTTCAATGCCATAAACTCCTTTCTTTCTATGGAAACCCATTGTGCAGCTCACAGAAGTCACAAAATATGTGTTTCTTGTAACACAGTGGAACTAATTCAGGAAGTAAGATTTAGCCATTAAGCAGCAGTGGTCAAAATGTTATTAAACTGGACCCCCCTCAGAGTCATCACATCAACAGACAGTGCATTAAACTTGCAGTAGGAGAGGAGATTTTTCCATAAATGAGAAAATTAAGTAAAGCCTAAAGGGGAGAGTTAGGAAACTAAAATCCATAGAAATCTACTAAAAAGTATCTTATTAGAGTCACAGGAGGCTTATATATATATATATGTATATGTATATATATATATGTATGTATGTATATATGTGTGTATATATATATGTATGTGTATATATATATATGTATGGCTAAATAATAAAGCACCCAAAAAATCAAAACAAAACAAAAAACCAAACAACAAAACCACAAACAAATAAATAAACCAACAAAACCTAACAAAAAAAACCAAAAACTAATGAGAAGAAAAGCAATAGACAAACTCAAACGTCACCATATTGAATTTAAAAACAGATTACAAGGATGTCCCCAGAACAGTCAATTACATTATATAAGTAAGGTTCTGGAAGTACAGCTTCCAGCTGTTCCTATTAAGCCATGTGGGTATCAACAGTTGGGTAAAACAAAGCAATTGGCCAGGAAGCTAAATTTTTCCTTGGAATCACTATCCATCACAATTAATAATACCTGGAATGGACAACTCTCCATCACATGCTGTTGTCAGAGACAGGATGATTAAAGAGGGTGAAATTTGACAAATTCTACTGTCTGCTCCATTCAGGACCAAGAGCCTTCCTCAGTTTCAAACTTGTTTGCAAATTTGACCCCACTTATAGCCCATCTGTCATCATATGACTCTCACAGAAGAAAGAGAGAGAGTATGTGAAGGTCAAGCAGAAGAAAAAGAACCTATTTTGAATGTTTCAATATCATGTGCTCCACAGACTGCATGAAGTTTGGATTAGTATTTTTATCATTTCTAAGAATTTAAGAGCAGCTGGGCTGGTTTAGAACCAGCCTGAGTTCTCACCTGTTTTTGACTGTGCCCTCAGTGTCCAATCTCTGAAGAAGCCAGAAATGGACATGAATATATGATACCATCTCCTTTCAAAGTCCTTGCCTCACCTTGCCTATTTCTAGTTGATGGAATATTTTGTTCTTGATGCTGTTTGCCTATTTTGTTACTCTCAACAGATCTCTCTCCCAATTACTTCTTCAGTATAACCTTGAACCATCATAAACCTTTTGTGCCCAAGAACTCATCAGGTTTTCACAATACATGTTCCCTAAACAATATCTTCAGCTTAGCAGTTTTTAACCCTAAAGGTGGGCTTTGAAACACTGCCCGAGTTCTGAAAGAAGCAAGGATCAAGAGAGTAGAGCTAACACAGTTGCATTATTATATTTCCAGCCTCAAGGATAAAATTACTCTCAATCCACGTAATTAGAGGTACACAATTTTTACTCTTTAACCAGAAAGGGTATTGGTTATTATCTACAACAGAAGTAATGAGTCACAAAACATAGAGAGTGTAAGAATTCCTTATCCCACCAGGAGTGCCCTGAGAACCCATCCATAACAGTCTGAGTGAAGAAAAGAGTGAGCAAAGGAACATTGAATAGATTCTCTAGAAGCTTCTTCATATTAATTTACTTAGAAAACTTGGACATGCAGTCTTGAAAATCAAAAATTCTGGGGGGTGGGGAAGGTCTCCAAGGAGATTGAGTCTACCTAAGATTATGTTCTGGTCTCAAAGGCAACTTACTTCATTGAGGACTCCTTGGAGACCAGCCCTGGTAGCTACTATGCATCTCTAAGAACATTCAGTGTGACCCAGTCATTTACAAGTGCATTCCTGCCACACTCTGAAAGGCTAACTAAATGACTGGAAATAGGAAAGGAGGAAAAAATAACCAGTGCATGAAGAAAGCATGTCCAAACGATCAATACTATGAAAGGCACAGTTATTCATATTTACTAATAACTGAAAGCTGACATGCTATAAGTAATAAGAATGTGAAATCTGCTGACTACAGAGAACTATTTAGGGTAGTCAAGACTACAAAGGATTGTGAGGAACTCCAGAAGGACCTTTAAAAAACTAGGTAATTGGACAACCTGACAGCAGATGAAATTCACAGTGAGAAAAGTGCAGAGTAGGGTACACTGGAAGGAACAAATTTAAAGCCACTTGTACATACTGATGGGTTCTGAATTAGTTATAACCTCTCAGGAAAAAAGATGCAAGATTCATCATGGGCACTTCAATGAAGACATTTGCTCAATACACATGAGGGGTCAAAAAAAGTGAACAGGATGCCATGATGTATTGAGAAGGGAATACAGAATATGAAAAATATTAATATACTGCCATTTATATTGCCATCACTGCAAATTAATGACATATACTCCCCTTGAATACATTACCTCTGTCAAGAAGGACATTAAAAAATAGTCCAAAGGACATAAAGGATAAACACCCTCCTGTATCACAGGAAAAGAGGATTTCTAAAACAGCTGAAAAATAAAGTTTCCAAACTGATTATTCCACCATTGTTCATGTCAGCCTGGATCCTCTGAAGAAGTACAGAATATCTTAGAACAGAAACAAGATACCAGGCCAGGAAGACCTTGACCTTTGTTCACAGAACAGTGCCCATGCTTTTAATCAGAATCTTTAAAAATAATTACCTATTTTTCAGAGAAAACAGCAACAGAGGCAGGTGATTTAGTGATCATGCACGCATGTAAGACTGAGGTACTCCATGCCTTCTTTGATCCAGTCTTCACCAAAAAAGGTCCTCCAGGCCTCAGCAGTGGGAGGCAGAGTTGGAGAAGGGGATGCCCAGCAGTGGAAGAGGACTGACTCAGGTATTTCAGAGAGCTCTGCCCATCGGAGTCCATGGCAGCTGGCAGGCTGCTCCCAAGGCTGCTCACTTACAATCTCACTTACTCACTTACTCCTTTGAAAGGAGGACAGGCCCCCAAGAACTAGCAGAAGGCAAATCTGGCACCTGTTTCAGACAGAAGTAGGAACTTCCTGAAATTCAACAAGAACAAAAGCCCTGTCCTGCACTTGGGAAGGAATATACAATACAGGCTGGGCTTTGCTGGGAAGCAGCCAGTGGAAAGTGCTGATGTGTACGGAGCTGAACATGAGCCAGCAGTGTGCCCTGGCAGCAAAGGCCAGAGGTTTCCTCGGCTGTGTGAGCAGGACTATGGCCAGCAGAGAGAAGGGACTGCCCTGCACAGTACCCATCCAACCACATCCAGAATACCACAAACCCCACCCACAAATACAAGAGACACAACAAAGAACCAAGGCAAATTTCAGCAGAGGGCTTCAAGATTGGTTGGGGTCTGGAGTACCAGACCTGTGGGGAGAGACTGAAGGAACAAAGCATGTTTTGCCTGGAAAACAGATGGCTTTGAGGGCACCCACCAACAGTCCCCTAGCACCTGTGAGGAAGGTCACTGAACAGATGAAGTTGGGGTCTTTAAGACCCCAAGAGTATGACAGCACAGAAGACAATGGGCCTAAGGTAAAATAAGACAGGATATAGAGTAAAATCTTTCCCTGTAAGGACAGTCCACCAGTGGAACAAACTGGCCTTAAAGACTTTTTAATTTGTTCAGAAACTTTGAAGATTCAACTGAGACAGTACCTGAGCAACCCGGTCTGACCTGGCCACACTACGTCAGGTTGGACAAGAGATCTGAAGACTCTTTCAGACCAATTTATCTTGTGATTCCCTAAGTATCACCACCCCTAAGGTGTTCAGAAAGCATGTAGATGTGGCATTTGGGGACTTGGTTTAGTGGTGAATATGGCAGTGCTGGGTTAATGGCTGGACTCAATTCCAACCTTAAATATTTAAGGAATCTAAGTAGTTCTTTTTTCTATCATACTACAAAATGGGAAAGGAACTCATTTATAGTATCCAAGTACCTGGAAACCCAAGGAAATTACATTTCTACATAGCACCAAATCTTATGAATTTCAAACTACAGCAGCAAGCAGATCTCTGGACAGGATATTTCTCCTCAAGTTTCCATCTGTTCTCTTCCATCTATTTCAATTTTATATGTCCCTCATTAACCACAGTATTTCAACATCATCTTTTTTCACTGCATTTCAGAACCATGATTATCTTTACAATGAAGAAATTAGTAAATTCACTTCCATGTGTTATTGCTTGCTTTTCCTCACTTTTCTTGTGGATCATTAAGTTTTCCACTGTCAAAAGCTTGTACCTTGTTCACAACAAAGGCTCATTCATAAATTGGAAATTTTGATATATTGTCAAATAACACTCTAAAGAAAAACCATGAAATCCAGAAAACTCAACACTTCATTCACACATTTTCCTTATTTTATTTCACTCTGATGCACTACTTTGTATTAGTGATAGCTTAAAGATGAAATGTCATCTTTAATTTTTGATTTCTTTAGCACTTTAATGGTTTTCAGGTTTCATCATACACATCATGACATTGAAAAAGAATGGTTTTTTAACACATACTTTTTTTAAGAAGCTAGTATTACTAGAAATAAAACACTGTTCCACAGAGTACCTCAGCAGGAAACATTTTGCACCTATTTTACCTTCATTCCTATAATTCATCTACATTCAAAATACTGAACTTCCCACCAATATCAAACACAATTAAAATTTATGATACAGTATAAAAATGTGGATTTGCTTTGACCTGCAGAAGTAGTGACCCAGCAACAATGAAGCAAGTGCTGTTTCCTAGAAAACAACAATCTATTGGCACAAAATTGGCTTTGTCCACCCACTTTCTTCTCTGCCTTTCCTCCCCGATTAGAGCAATTCATAAATGAATGAAAACATTTGGCTTACACACCTATGCATGATCAGTGTGAGATGGAGTTCCAAGTTCCCTTAGGCACAATCCTTATTTTCAAAAACATTCAGGACTTTTCAGTGTTTATTCTTGAACATGACTGTTGCCTGTGCTTGACTCAAGGGGTGTCCTGCACAACCTGTCCTCACCCTCATTTCTATTGCACCACTTCCTCCATTTTGAAAGGCTAAAATAATTGTTTGCCCCTTCTCTTTTTTGTTCATTTTGTTCATTTTCTTCTCTGTGTTTCATTGCTCACTCTTTCTTCAATTTGATTTTTTTATTTACAATTCTTGTTTTAAGTACTTTTCCAACTTCTCTTTCCTAAAAACATGGGCAATAACTAATGTAATCAACAGTGACACACAAAGAAAAATCACACTTTTTCTGGAATTAATGTGCCAGGTATTCTGGCAGGTAAAATTCCGCTACATTGCAATTAGTTTACTTAATGAAGGTTTTCTCAACTGGCATGAGATCTAAAAACTTTTTATTTGCTTTCAGGGTTGAGTTTTTTAAAAGGAAATTAGATATTGAAAAATATTGCAAGGGCCAGAGAGTTCACTCTGCAGATCAATCTAGTTTGGGAACCAACATCTGACAGCAATTATGTAAAATTTCTAAATATAAGAGGACATACTGGGGCGAGGGACATTTTCAGTGAACAGTCAGTAAAATGGTAACACTACTGACAATATGAGAGCAAGAAAGACCAAAAGCAGTACAAAGACTGGAACCAATGTAATCTAACAGGTTACCATCAAAGACTTTGAGGAGCAGACTTTTGAATCTGACAGCATTAAAAGTCACCTGAATTTTACTTGATTTGTCAGTCTACTACTCCTTTTGAATCTGTTCCCCAATACACAACACCACTCTGCAATGATGAGCACAGTGATTCCTCAAGGATTTGACTGTTCTGATATGTATAACCCCAGGCTAATTTTCTATATGGGTGATACTATTATTTTCCCAATGGAAATCTAGAGCTAATTTAAAACAAGGAATAATTTATGTTAAGATTACTGAACCCATAGAATACCAAGCTTGAAGTTCTTAACAATCCTAGTACAAATTGAAGTGCTGCTGAATAAAACAATTAAATGCACAAGGACACAAATATGCTAGACATACACATACATACACCTTTATGTATACTGATTGTGAGAATGAGACACCAAAACTGATTTGAAATTATTAAATCTAGAGGTTATGAAAGATCAAATTCAGATCTATTTATATCTTTATTCAAGAGCAGATAGTTTCCACAAATTTTTAAGTATGAAAAATTTAAACAACGGAGGTAGGCAAATAACAGATTTGCTTATGGTAACAAAAAACATCAGTAAAAAAGAGTATCTTCTTCAGCCATAAATTGTTCTCAGGTTAAATAGGAAATATTATTTGAAAAATTCTGAGAATTAAAAAGTCAAAAAATAACCTTCAAACCTAAGGATAATTCAGGTTTTTTGGCCTCAATTACTATAATTTTATTTTAAGCAATTAAAAAAGCCTGTAAGTGATCAAAACCAAGAAAACACTCCAGTACCGAAAAATTTTAGATACTTTATTTTGAAATCTTCTAAGCTAAACATGCCCCTAATTCTGCTGGAACTCTAAATGGATAATAAAACCCTAGTGTATGGCTAAGCCTTTCTGTGTCACCTAGTCAACCTCTTGATAAGAAGAAAAGTTGCATCCAAAAAAATGTCAGCAAGAGTTAATCAACAATCTAGTGGGATTTACTCATATAAGAAGATACTGACCTTTCTCCAGTTACAGCTGAGAAAAACAGAAATTCAAACTACACTTACCTCTGTCCATTTGGCTTAGTTAAGATTTTTTGTTTCCACACTGCAACTAGAGGACACAGAGCTGAAAATAGCATTTACAGGGAGTTTTCTACTGCTGAGTTGTTAAGGCTTGCTTAAGTTTGCACAGTTCTCTGTCTTCAGGTCTGCACTCATTTCAGGTCTACAGACCCAAGCAGACAGAGTGAAAGAAGAAACATGACCCATTTGACCCATTTAAGCACCCACACACTGCATTTGGTCAAGTCCTGCAACTAGAACATAGAGGAGTGGTTTTGCTAGTACTAACACCACAAAATTAATATATTTTCCTCCAGTCAAAGTGGGGGAGAAAATTAATTAAAAAGAGCTCAAGATACTGAAAGCTGGTATATTGATATCATAGTTATGACAAGTAGACCTGAAATAGTCAAATTTCCCTTCTTTAAGGAAGCTGCTGATTAATTTGGGAAGATGAACGCTCACTCATCTCTTCCAAGTGATTTTTGCCATACTCATCAGTTACTTTTCTTTATTACACCTTAAAGATAAATATTCTGTGCATTTCTATCAGCTACTATGATTCTGAAAGTTTTACTCTTTTTGATATATTAATTGGCTATCATGAAAAATGGAGCAGAAAATATTATTCATAGAAGTCTTACTCTGCTGTGCATTGCAACTTCAAAGCACTTCACAGGCTTTCCTTACCCTCCACAGCATTCCTATCAAGCAGATAAATATTGGTTGCCCCATTCTCAGGCAGAAGAGGAGGAACAAAAGAAACAAAGACCTGAACTGCCAAAGGGTTTCATTAAATGAGCTGTTGCAGTGACCAGTTAACATAGTACCTTCCAGACAGAGGTTTTAGACAGCTACACAAATCCATCAAGCATTTTTTAAAACATCTAGGGTTGTCTCTGCAGGTTGGCAAACCATTACTGGCATCTTGGTTTAGGTCAGCTAACTGAATACAACAATATTAAAATTTTAAGGCCATCTCATCCCTAATCCTGAGTAGTGGTCATTATGTCATTTGTTCTGTAGAGCAAAAGATACAAATGACCTCAGACATTCTAGTTAATTATTTATGCACAAGAAGTAGTATCATGATTGGAAATTATGCAGAACAGATTAAATGGACCACATTTTATTATGGAAGAAAATTACAAGCAAGATTTCCAAAACATGGCTATCTAAAAATAGTCTTCCAATTCCTTACTGAGACACTGGACTTTCGAAACTGCCAAGTATGCAGAGGTTTTCCAAATTAAACATCAAATAAGAAATTCAGAACTTCTTTCCACCACTCTCTTCTATGAAAAGCTGCCCTAAGTCATGCCGGTGAGGTAATAAAAATTGTGTAATGAAAATAAAATATCTCAAAAAACAAGCATTGACATGAACAATTAATCTGCCTTAAAAACTTGACTGTAAACACATTGCTTATATAATTTGGGATGTTGAAAAGCATGAATTTGTATTGGGCCATGTGCTGTACAACACAGTTTAATTTCTTCTGTCACAAAGAGTATCATTTACTTGGATTACAGTTGATGGCAGAAGATGCCAGTTCCCATTAACTACACAAAGAATTCAACAGCAGATATTATTTGATGCTCATGTATTTCTGTAGGAAAGCTCTTAGCCACCTGGTGCTAGGAGTCAGAATTTGTCAACCAAAGGTGTTCATGCAAAAATATATTAGTGACTAATCACCTGAGACCAGCTAGGGTTAATTTAGCAGAACAACTTCTAATCTCCACTTCTTTCTTCTCTCAGTGGTAAATGGACCAGTAGAGACAGCAGAGTGAAAACATGCTCCTGCTTCCTGAAAAAAAGTATCCTTTTTTACTATGTCCATCTATCACAACCTTTTACCTTCCAAGACCATTATGAAGGCCACGTCAGTCAAGGAGCCATCCTTTGAATGTAAGACAGCATTTCAGCCAAATGCAGCAAATTTTGGAGAGGCAAACAGTCGAGTAGGGGAATGGGAGATTTAGTGAGGAGGTAAAGCACAAGGGTGAGAATCCACAGAACAGCAGTCATGTTTTGATAGCCATAATGAGGTAACAGGCCTGATGTAAGAATGGCTTGCAGGACAAGCAAAGAGCAAGGCAGGAACCTGTAAGAAAAAATGGTTTGACAGGGAAAATAAATGCCACTGAATAGCACTCACAGAAATTCATCTTTACAGAGAATGTCTAGATCGTTGTACCATCATGTTCTGAGCTGTGACTTAGCTCCTCCTGGAAAAACAGATGAGCTGCTTCTGAGAAGCGGCAAGAAAAAAAATCTATAGAATGGGCAAGGAAAGGGGGGCAAATTCTAGGACAAAAGATGAGGAGTGAACTTTCCCCCCCACAAAGACTGATGGAGATAAATACTACAGATTTAAAAGGTATAACACCCAGGCTAGATGGAAGAATCCCATAGGAATATGCATTGCATCTTCTCTAGTGCTGATCATAAGCACTTGGGGACATGGCAACATTAAGTTAATGGTTGGACTCCATGATCTTAGGGTCTTCCCCAACCTTAATGACTCTGTGAGTCTTGAGCCTGAAGCTGAAGAAGAGAATGGCAATAGCCTAAGAGTATATGAACCTTTAAAAGAGATTTGCCTTAAACTCTGGGGGGAAAACTGTTCTAGATACAAGGTTTTCAAACCCACACAGATTACAGAATTGTCCAGAGAAATCTCCCTGTTCTACAAGGGCTGTAGGTAGCTCTCCCATCTTGAATCCAGTGTCATGAGTTGTGATTCTTTGCTTTCTGATAATTGGTTTTCAGAAAAGAGATAGAATACAAACCTATGTATTCTGAAATGTATTTAAGCACAGGTAAGAAGCTACCTCAATCTGGGACAGCCAGGTACGTGAAGAGAAAAAAATCTGGTTATAGCCACAAGAGTTCTGGTGCCATTAGAACACCACCACTAACTTGTAACAGTAGTCCCCTTGGGCATTTCATTGGATCTTGTTTTTAATGGATTTTTTTACCCAATAGTTTCAAAAATGCAAATCTATATTAATGAATTGTCTTCTTAATTCTTCTTCTATCCAGCCACTGAAAAACAAAGCACATAATTAAAATGAATCACACAAGTAAAAATGAAAAGGGACTAAAGGGTTCTGCTGAAAGTCAAAGCTGGGCTAAGCTCCCTACTTGGCAGAAATTCATCTTGCTTACCAATCCTTTCATTTATAATTAAAGCAGCTTCCTTATTACACCTTCTCTAAGCATGGCTGAAGCTCAACCATCCAAGAATTAGGTGGCCTTTTAAAAATCACTTCTTTCATCAGTTGGCCTGTTTTTGTTGTTACTGTTTTAGAAATTCCCTCATGATGTAGAAGAGAAATGCTTTTAATCCAAAGAATCCTTTTTAATGGACAAACTAATTGAAAGGAGAAGGAGAGGCAACGTAACAGCTTCTGTTTGTATTCTAAATGTGAAATACAGTTCCTAATATGCTTTCCACTAATTAAAGTTCTAATACCATACAGATATATCCAATGTCTTCTTCATGAGTTCACCAACAAAACTTTCTGCACAACCATCTTCCTAAGCAACAATGCAAAAAATGCCTTTCTTCCTATGGGACAGGCATTTTATTGCAAGAAGAGTAATCTCTGAAAAGCTGCCATTTTGTATTTCATTAAAATAAGAGGAGAAGCAATAGTACTTAAACTGCACATGTCTCACAGCGGTAACCACAGGGACATTCATTCTTTTGAAAAAACAAGAGGTTCAATTGTTTTGTTGAGAGTTTTTTTAACAAAACAGCTGGAGATTTTAGCCAGACAACTCTGAATCTAAATCCAAGGTTCTGAATATACATCCCCATAAAGTCTGATTTAATACCATAGAAATGGAGATACCAAATGCAATTTAATTTTGTGCAGAGCAGTTACAAGGCAGATGTAACATTTACACCCCACTGCAACCTCCAGTGTAGTAATACAATGTACACCCAATGCTATGAATAGTAAACAATCACTGTAATGCGTGGCTCCAGTGTTATGTGTTGCTATTCCTTCTCTTTTGGCACCTGCTTTGGTTCTTAAAAGTCCCCTTAGAGTATCACTGTACCTTTTCCAACCTTGTTCACCTCTTCCAAGGATACTGATGCCCCTATGCCCAACCTGACCCCTGAAGCTGCACCAAGACAGAAGTAGCAGTAGTTGTAATGGGACACAGGGAAAAGGTGCCAGGATTTTCCGTGGAAGGGGAGTGGCACCTGCCTATCTCCTTTAAAATCACTTGGGATACGGCTGAGCACTATCAAACTGTGCTGTTCCTTCTCTTCTGGCAAGGATAAACAGAACAAAAGGCATTTTATATAATGAGTTGCACAAACCCCTACTATTCCCACCTTGCATACTGTCTTGCACTACTTTTCAAATTAATATACTACTGTTACTACTCATACTTTGTGCTACCATGATACGTGGCTTAGTAACAGTACTATGAAATCCTAAAAAGTATTTTTTCTTCACTGTCACATGAAGCACAGCAGAGGTAGCATTCAGGTGATATACAGGCTCTGTTCAGGCTCTCTGAAAAAAAGGTATTTCCCCCATAGAAGACACATTGCCTTTAGCAGAATATCAAGGAAAAGGTTCTAGTTTCTAAAATTGAATTCTGTAATAAGAGTGAGAAGACAAGAAAGAAGCTTTACATTTCATTTACAAGTCAGTCTACAAGTCTCCACCCCAGAATGAGTTCAGGTCCCTCAATTCCACTGCAGAGGCACGGCACAAATCCTGTGCTCCCTTCCTTGGGAGACTGCTTCTGGAAGTTTGCTAGAGATAGCCTTAATATGGTACCATACCTTTCCAGTGATAACTGCTTGTATCTGACATTCACAGTGAAGAAGAACTATCTAGTTTACAAATGTTTTTCTAGCATGTATTTCCTCTATTTTTCTCAAATGCATGAAATCATGTGATATCACTGCCTGGCTATGAATATGCAACACAATTTTACTTTCTAAATTTTGTATTTGCATGGCAGATCAATTTTGAATTACTTACATTGTCTACTGGAAGTGTAAATACAGCTTAGAGCTAAACAAAACTGCATGAGTCAAGATTATTGTCCCAAAGCAGATAGTCCAGTGCCAGTCTAAGGCTCAAACCTGCATGTTTAACATCTGCATGTGCAAGACATAGGACCATCCATCATCCAAAAGCATACATGTGATTTTTGACATGACTGGAGCTAGCACCATTATATGAAAAAGCTGGTCCCAGAGCTCCCCAGAGAAATGCCAAAGATGGTGACTGCAAAGGTGTCTAATTGACAAATATGGTGGAGAAGTAGTGACAAGTGGTGCTGCATTACAAAATCATGGAATTGTCTTTACCTGGCCTTGCCAAGATGCCTCAGCTCCGAGCTAAAAAGGATGAGCATAGTCAGTCTTGGCTCTCTTCTGACAAGCTTCATAATTAGTGCCCACTGGTTAGGATGTATATAATGACCAGTTTTTACACTGATATCAAACTGACTATATTCCTTACAGGAATAAAGTGCACTTACAGAACACTTTAAAATATCATAACTCTTTCATCTGTTTGAAAACAAATGAAGGAGCTATGGTGTTTATCATAGGAGCACAGTATCTGACCTTTCCATCTAGAAGTTTTTCCTGTGGAAAGTCAGGAATGTGAAATTAATGGTCAAAGGAATTGATTTAGAGCAAAATGTACATATTCATCCTGCATCCTGTTCACAGCAGCACCATAAGCAGGTTTGAGAAGCACTGAAATATGCCTCCTTACACCCATTTACCCCAGCCTCTCCTCCCATATATGATTCTTTCACCTCAGTTTAAACAGTATGATCACACGGATCATACTGGCACCAGATGCATGGCTTGCTTTCCAAAAGATACTACAAGATATGCAAAAAAACAGCCAAGCTGGTCCATTTGGGCATGTAAACCTGTAACATAAACACAAGAACTCAAGAGTTCTACTCCCTAAAGGTTAATTTAATCATGAGCCTAAGCAGTTTTCTAAATTAAGGCCTATGCTGTTTCTTAAAAATCTTGAGACATCCTAGGATCCTAAAACAAACAAGTATCTTTCAATTCAGTTGATTTCATGCTGCTAAAAATTCCTTTCAACCACCAATGAACTAATGCATGAGGATGTGTGCTGCCATACCAACAAAAATGCACCACCATTTCCTTTTTAATGGCATATCAAATATTTTGCTTTGTGTAGGCATCAAGATTTACAAGCGGCTTTTTTAAGTTACATTAATAGTAATAGTGCTAAAATCTGAAGAACTAAGTAGCATTATATTTAATTATCCTTCTATAATTACACTGATTAAATACAGCGTAAGGGACCATAAAGATAGATAAAACATTATGGCTAAAAAACTTCTCAAAAATGACCATAAAATTATTATTAAGCCTGAGGTGAGAAAATTAATATCACAAGCATGATTTTATAGGGTTTTTTTATATCACTTCCCCTTCTTAGAGTATCTCATCTGCAGTGGCAGCAGAATTTCCTCCCAGCAGTAATGGAAATGAGAGCTAACTATAAAAAATGTTGCAACTTGAAAGGGAGGTCAGTTTAGATCTCCATACCAAGGGAGAGTATTTGTGCTCTTGATGCTTCAGGCAGATGCCAAAAAAAACCATATTAAAACACCTTTGAGCTCCAAGCATACTGGATTACATTTGAGTAATATTTGTTTTCCTAATTTTCTCTTCCTTTCTTGTCTTTTACAAACACTCTGTATGTGCAACAATCAGCACAATGTAACAGTCACATCTATTTTCTGAGTAATGATCTAAAAAGAGAGATCCAAGGTTTTTTAGACTGGATGACCAATACTATAATAAGGTTTAAAGAATCCCAAGAAAAATTCTGACCAAGAACTAATATTAAAGAACTAATACTGGAAATCTGAAATGATTTAAAAAACAGAAAATATCAGATTATAAGGCTCCGATTGAGCACCAGAAAAATAAAACTGATTTTTCTGACCTACGTAAGGGATAAATCATTTCAAGTAATAATTTTCCTGATTCTTTGAATTATATGTTTAATTAATTTTATTACACATAATTACCAAAATGTATCATAATTATCTGACACATTTCAAGAAATATGGTCTCATTTTACTTAATTATATGATTAATTAACTATGGTAAGTAATTGCTAAACTTCAACAAAATTACATTTCTCCTTTTCTTTCAAAATTCAGAAATCATCCACAAGTGCTCCTGTCTGTGACTGCTTCCCACAAACAGCATCATGGTCATCAAACATACATTTGTTCTGCAGGAATGAAGTGCACAACCTCCTACTTCTATGCTCTTTTACTGCGTTACATTCACTGACTTGCTCTCAGTTCTTAAAAATAGCTACAAATGTTTTTCCATAATGGTTGGCTTTGATACAGACACGCCTGGTTGTCTCCAGAACCATCACACTCCCTGGAAAGTCTGTTATTACATTTCCCAGCCCACTGCCTTGGTTCTGATGCCTGTAGTGCATCAAGAACACGCCCCTGAAGATACAGGACTGGTGCAGCCCTTGACCTGGATCTCAGGTGAAAAGCAGGAACAGCCAGAGTGTTTCACTCCCATGCATGTGGGTTGGCAGAAAGCATCCATATGAGGCCATAGAGCAGGAATGAATTAAAGACAACTTGCAATGTCTCAAATTTATCCTAGGGGCCAAACCAGTCACCAGATGCGTCACAAAACTGACACATCAATATCCCCGCTGTGCTTCACCACTCCTGCAGCTGCCCCTAAGCTGCCAGTCATTGTATGAGCCAGGGTGCAACATTCAGGATGTGCACATGAAGAGAGCTCAGAATTGCATTAACAGAGAAAAAGTACTAAATCTTATTAATCCAAAATGAACATCTAGATGAAAAAGGAGCATATACAGCATATACTGTATCATGGGCCCTGGCTGATATAAATATACATTTGGGTAGTTGCACATCCCAACGAAAGCTAGCCAATCAAAAATAACACAGAAGGAATTTCTTGTCATTCAAGAGCTAGCTAACAATATTCCAAGGATAGGTAATTTGTAACACTAAAAAGAGACTTAACTTGTGATATTTTAATACAAATTGATTGCCTGTATTTCTGATATGTTAGGATAATTATTTTACAAAATCATTTCATCTCAACTGAAAATGCGTTAACACATCCAGACCTCAATCAACAAAATGTATTCCTGCATTTTGATGAAAGTAGCAAGTCAGTTATTAAACAGAGCTTTCCTATTTTTTACTAGTTTTATGCCACTATTTAATACTTGGCACACAACCTCTGGATTTGAGTTGCATGCTAGACATTCCTAATCCAACTAGTGCCGCCAAGAATCGAAGCAAAGACTGTCTAATGCAGCAGGATCTTATTATAAGTCAGTCCCAAATGACACTGGAAAAAAAAAATCAATCTTTTTTATTTTAATCCCCATTTTCCCCTAAATAAGAAACTCTGATTCTTTTACAAACTGATGAGGTGCCTATTCTGCAGGCCATGCAGTGTAGGCTGACTGGTGAGCAAAATAAGGAAATGTGTATGAGAAGCCAAAGTGGCTTGCTGGCTATGAAGCAAAACAGAAACTAAAGGCTGCCCACATCAGTGCCTTGCCATGTCAGTCACACAGACTGCTCTGTGGTTAATGTCTCCCTGTGCAAAACTGCCTATCAGCATTTTACTTGGATAGCCAACACAATTGTTTTTATGCATTCTTAGAAGTAAGGACACATTTCCCAACTTCCTTGATGGTTTATTTCTAATAAGGTTCTTAACAAAACCTAGAGAAAAAAATACTTTGATGATAAAGGATAAATTATGGAAACAAATATAATTGTCAACCTTGTACCAGCCATGGCTAAATATCAAAAAACTGGAAAACAATCAACTTCACCATAGACCAAGTACAGAAATAGAGAAATATTGTTTACACAGCATATATGTCAAGAGTTTTTTGCTTATCCTCAAACTGGATCAGCCTCTGTCATCCATGCACACCCCTCCTCTCCCATACCTAGAACTTCCTACTCTCATTATCAGATATCAGGGAATGTTTTTCCTATTCCTCCTCCTTCAGAAGTATCAAACTCAGAAAAGCCATCACATGCAGCCCTCTGGAGATGGCTTCATAATGCAAAAGTGATCTCTTCTTCCAAAATTCAGAGACTGCAGAAGAGACTTAGAATTGTCATTTTCAGTATTTAGACTCCGTATCTAGACACATGTTCTGTCAGGCATCATTTTCTGATAAAAACATTGTAAAATATTACACATTTGAAAATATGCATACAAAAATAAGAGGGAGTAGTGAAGGCATGATTATACCCGAGTTCACATCAATATTCACACACAGGATCGTGATCTTCAGGAGAGCAAGAGGCATGAACATATCCACCAATTTATCTTGTAGCTGAAGCTTCCCAAAAGGGGCAAGGCCTCTCCTGGATTCTTGGGCTTATTTTCCTGAGAGCCACTGCCAGCAAAGATAACAGATGCTGGTAGGATGACCCCCTGACATAGGCACCCACCTGGCTGAGGAACACTTGGAGGCAGCTCGAGAGCGTGCCCCATCCATACCAGTGAACCCCACCCAGCACACCTGGTGTGCCAACGGGAGGGAAGGACACTGGCCTCGAGTAGTAACTTACCTTCTTTCAGTTTGGGTCATTCACCAGATTTACAGATGTCTGGTGGCTTGGGAAATCCTTAAAGGGCCACTGTCCCTGTATAGAGGAGCCCTACATCACAAAAAAATCAGCCCTTTCTCAGACAGCACATCAGCCTGCACAAGCATCTGCAAATCAGACACAATAGCACAACTGCTAAAGGATGCATCTGACAATTGCATCAAGCTTGTCAACACTGGAAGGCTCACCTAAATCTCACCTTCGAATAAGCAGACAAAATGTGAAAAACACATGTCATCCCATAAGGTTTCAGCCTCTCCATTCTGGTACTAGGCCTCCTTAAGATCTAAAACTTATGAGATCCCATCGATGGTAGCAAACCAAGCTCAAATCAAGATTTCGCTCCAAATTTAATGGACTTTTCGGACCTCTACTCTTGCCTTCTCCCATCCTCTAAAACCAGAGAATTTGTTCTTATTTTTATGTTAAGGCAAGGGTTGGTGCCTAAATTTTTTTGGTTTTTAATGGGGGTTGTTGGTTTGGGGGGTGTAGTTTTTGGTTCATATTTTTTTTTTTTTAGAAACCTTCTTTCTTCAGCTGCTGTGCAACTTTAGGGCAAACGGAACTTCTATAGAAGTATTTCTGACACAAAATGAACCTTTGTGATTAATGTTAACAAGACATTTCATATTATAATAAGGTGCCATAATGGTTTCAATGTTATTTTAAAGTGTTACTAAACCATCAACTGCTCTAAAAACACAGTGAGGTCTTGCAGCAGAATTTAGATTTAAACACACACTTTTTATAACACTTAACATATTGCACTATATGAATCACAGTAAATAAGCCCAATGGGAATGTTTACTGAGACACAAAGAAAGAAGATCTGCATAAACAACTAGTTTATCATAAACAATACAAATATTTATTCTATTATTTAATGTGTGCCCAGCATGCCTATCCTTAATGCAGCATTAGCTGACATCAGGCATATGCCATATGCACAAATAATTAATTCAGATTATGTTTTCTTCCAGTGTGTTGTCTCAGAAACAAGCTGAATTAATGCAAAGATATATTCAACAGCAAATACTGAGATGATCTCTCTATGTAACAATGCAGCCATGTCTGTCTTCATGAGCACACAGTTTTTTAATACTTCATCCTCATTGTTATTCCAAGCCAAGGGCTGATGGTATGTGAAATACTCCTGAAGTGTTCCTCATATAATCACTGGGATGACTAATGCAGTGATTTTTAAAACTGACTTTGTTAAACATTTTTTTATTAGACAAATCTTCACAGAGCAGAGTCTTCAGAACACCTCCACTTTCTTTAAACCAAAAAAACCCCTCAAGAATAAGCATCCAGTAGATTTGTCTATAGCAATTTTCCACAGTGCAGGGACAGATCAACTGTCCATACACACTCGGTTGGTGTCCAACAGAGAGACTAGCAGGTTATTTCTAACACAGATGACATAGCCTGTGAAGACATTCCTGAACGAGATCACATGGCATCTTTATGCCATGAATTACTGCACTGCAATATCCTGTTCTCATGCCATTTCAGATGCAATTTTTTAATGAAAAATTATGCTTAGGCCCAAAGTGCTATATGAAAGAAGTTATAAGCACTTAAATAGTCTTGAAAGGCATGTTTCTATATCATTCCTGTAAAATTTTATTCACATCTTCTCTGAGAGCTGCATGTTACCCCTGTACTTTTCTGTGTAGTGCTAGTGCCAGCCCTTCACACCTACTCTCCTAGCTCTCCTTTTCTCATCAGCTTTTCAGCAGATCACGGGAAAGAACTGACTGCTGAAAAAGGAATTTCTCTATCCAAAAATTAGCTTATGGAGAAATGCCATATACAGCTGTTGGAAAACAGCTTGGCTTTATCACATTGGCAATCCAAGTAATATTGCAATTCATTCCATTGAGAAAGATTCAAGGAAAGGAAACAGTGAGATAAGGTAAAGAGACAGCCTTGTTAAGCATTTGCAATGTCCCTAATGGAACAGACCCCATCTGATGTTTTGTGTGTCCCTCAAGTTACTAGTCACACTTCCTGAACTTCAGTCCTGCTCATCTTGAAGGAGTTCACATTTCTCACACAAATGGAATCCCCAATTCAGACTACATTTTTCATCCATTTAAACACTATCTATTTAGGTATCTCAGGATCCTTTCTCTCACCTCCTGTGAGGTGCCCAGGAGTGTTTGTAGGTGCCTTACTCATACCTTTACAAATCTGGCCTTTAGTATTGTCTGTTTCCAGAGACGTGCTGAGCTTCTTGGCAACAACTCACAGCTCATCACTTTGGTGGGGCTCCCTGTGGTTGCCCAGGTACAGCCTGGACAAAGGAGGCCAGGATTAGCAACACACCTTTTGCTACAAGAGAACAGACTGATGGCAGGGCAGGCACCGACTGGATGGTGCAGGCAAGATCACATTATACCCTTATTTTGGCATTACAATATGACATACAAAGGAAAAAATCAATAGTTGGTTGCATATAGTTCAGCCAGACAAGACCTAAAGCAGGCACTATTAATGGTGTTAAGTTGTCTACAAACATCTGAGTAGAAAATAGCAACATTTGAAACATGTGATTATGCCTGAAACTAAATAGATACAGAAACAAAAAGTAGAAATTACTTTATATTTAAAACTGCTTTACATTTTAACCTCCTGATCACAGCATGAAAAACTAAATCAAAAGGAAAAGCTTGCATTTTATGACACTACATATGAAGCAGCCATCACAATATCATGCTTAAATGAAAACTGTATTAGAAACAAACACAGCAGCACACCAAGACCTACAACACTGTTTTCTGCACACAGTTCTAAAAAATAAATATTAACATAAAAATTTGAAGGTGTATCTTGTTCTCAGTTTTACCATGCTTAGCCCCAAGGAGACACACTTACCCATTTATTGTTTGAAAAAGCTGCCAAGACTAATATAGAAAATTTATTTTAGACTCAGCTTTATTTTACTCTCAAGATCGTAAAGTAAAAACAACCTTTCACATGAAACCAAAGGCACTGGAAGTACTTTCACATATGCTTGAGTTCTTGGAGCTACAAGATGTTTCTTGGTTTTCTTTATTAGTTTATGTTTTGAGCCATTATAAAGTATGTTTTACTGATCAAACATGGAATACAAGATAAGAATCCACAAGCACAAGAACCACTTTACAAAGGCCATCAGAGCATGAAACTGATTTTGACAGGTCAGACATGATCTAGCCAGCTCCATGATTATAGCAGGACAAGGACAAGGATGTTTAAGACCGACATACAACTGAGGTTTCCAAGGCAAGTCTTTCTCAAAAACAGTACATGCTTAAGGTAACCAGAAGGTAGTTCCAACATAAATGATACAAATACTAAAGCAAAATATTCCATTGCTTTACTGAAATATAGGAACTTTATGGTATGCAAACCAAGAATAACAATTTTCTTTCACACATGATCAAGCAAAAAGAAGAAATGAGTGTGACAGCTTTCCATATCCAGAGTACAAGGGGTTATCATAGACAACAGCAAAAAAAAGTCATGCTGAAACTATGAAAAATACCATGACAGTGTCCTTTTAAAGTCATAAGTTATTATGGAGAATCAGCATTCACAAGCATAAATTTCTTTCTGTATAATTCACTGCCCAGTGACATTTGATTCCTTCCTAACAAACCTGTATTTAAGAGGAAAGTCATAAAACTGAAAAAATGGCTATGACTGAGTAATTCATGGCTTGGCGCTCTATTAGCAATTAATAAATTCATCTAGCAATATCCAGAACCTAGTCATCTGCCACTTTTTATTTATTTAATTTCATTTTCTATATCTTGCATATACTCTGGGGCAGTCATACATAGTGCCTTTACCTTGCTTGCAGAACACTAGCAATTCCTCACTGTACTTTAGTGTTTCAGGCATCGTCTTTACTGCATCATTAAATGCACACGAAATAAATGCATCTTGTAATGTAGTGGAGAGTGTAGTACTTAACAAAGGCCCCTCAACTGTTTCACAAATAGTTATCAAGTTTCTGATGTTCAATGTGTTCATTTATATTTCATTATCTAGGATGGGATTTGATTTGCTCAGGAGTATTTTGGCCTTAAAAAGCTCCAAAAAGAAGTTCATCAAACCCAAAGGGGAGCTTTTGAATTGTATTCATAGCAAGGAGATACACAATAAATGGATCCTGCCAACTACTCTCTCTTTTGCCACTTCATGAGTAACCATCTAAGTCAGCAGGAGCCCTGGTAGAAGGCAAAAATATTCAAAAATAAAGAGACTCTGGAAGAGATCACTTTATCATTTGAACCTTTCCTCCCATCACAGCAAGTCAAACACCCAAGTGATCCAAACTGAAAGCTAGAGAGAGGAGGAAAAGCAGTTTCTTGAAGCCAGCAGGTACTAAGTCACTTAGAGTTTTGCAAATTGCAGAAAACACACAATACTCTACCACTTCCTGCATTATGCATTTTATACATTAATTTAACAATAAATTATAATCAGTCCTCAGCAACCAAGGCATCGATCCAGTAAGAACCATGCATCAGCAGCAGTGCCAGCCGTTATGTCATAATGGTTTTCCTTCCTTACTTCCTCAGAGGTTCTAAGGGAGAATGAAGATACTTTATCCAGTTTGTATTTCCTAGCATTTGAGGAAAAGAAGCAAGATTTTGTTCCTATTCCATTTCTATGCTTGCTTCTGTGAGAGAAGAAGCAATAGTTCTGGACCCAAAGATGGAATGATCCCTATTTCTCCTCAACTTTCTATGCAGTCTATGCTAATATTTCTGATACTGCATTTTGCTGTTTCTTTTCTTTCTATGTATGTCTTATTATTAACAGATACCATGGTGGTACACAGAACTCTAATAGCAATTATATAGGCTCTGGAACAGCAAAAGCTCAATATTCAAGCAAAAATAAAGAATTATCAAATAAAACCAATTCTGGCATCTGGCTGTGTCCTGGTATCCACTGGAATCCCCAAACAGAAGGAGCACTCAATTCCCCTCTTATACATCAATGTCACTTCAACAAAACCAGACTCGTTTATCTATGCTACCAAGTGCAGAATCCTCCACTTGGGTGCTACAATTTGCCCGACTATTTTAGGACATTTTATGCAGCAGTATTGACAGCAGCACAATTTCCAGTCTAGGGGGCAATTTTCAGGGGGTCAGAGATGGTGTTTGGCTGCAGTATGGTTTCACTCAGAAGGTAAAAGTCTACCCCATGGCACACTGCTGTAACTCACAAAGAGAAGTAATTCCAGTCATTAATTGACTTGCACACAGGTGGCAGATTACAGTTTAACACCAATGTCCTTCCTGTAACAATCTATCAGCTTATTCCAGTGCAGTCTCCTGGAATGGTTTCAACTGTGCTGCTACTGAGATGCAGTGGGAAGGTAAGAGCCCCCTCGTGTTTGAGGTGCTTATCCCAATTCACATGCTTAGCATTTCTTGAGAAATCTACAAAAGCTTCAATGCTGTGATGAAGCTTCCTTGTAAAAAAGATCAATAGTTCACTATACTGCAAAATTTAATTCAATTCCTGTTGATAACAAGAAGATACAAGAGGGTAGAATCTGATTTTGTCTGCCACAATTTCTGGGTTTTTTATTTAAATATTCCTACTGGTACTACCTTATTTTGCTTCTCCTCTGGCCTTTGCAGCATGATTTCTGGCAATATCTCTCAAGACAGGCATATACACCTGACAGTTTTAATAGGGCAACTGAGAGAAAGTTTCACCAATATCACTCAGTAATAACTTACAAATCTTCTTTTTGCCTTCTTTCTTTCTTATCTTCATCACTGGAAACTTGGGAAGTGAAGTTTTATGCCAATATTTTTATGCACGTTGTTCTCTAAAACTTACCTTAAACATTATGAGAGACTACTTTAATAAGCAGTATTATCTCAAGTATCTCTCCATTATTTTGCCTAGTAACACACAAAAAGGGAAAAAAATTTAATCAAAGTAAAACAAGTCTCAGCCTGGAAACTGCAAAAACTTCTCTTTTTCAGTGTCTTCAGCTAACTTAAACTCAATTCATTAGAAAACAAAATTGTGGGTGTTACAATACCTAACTGGAAATGGTATCACTGGATCTGGTAATGGTACAAAACTGAATTACAACTTTCAGACTTGTACCCTTGAATTCTAAGGTACTGCAACTGAAGGGGCATCAACAGCAGTTTAACAGGAAACTGCAGGCAAATTCAGAAGTTTGGGAGTTTTTGTTGCTCTGGTTTTTTACACTTCCTTTCACCTCAGATTCCACATTTAGTCTTTCAGTGTTAAAATGTTCATTCTTACTGGTTTGGTTTCTGCTGAGAAAATTAGTTTATTACCAGTCCTTCACAATAATTTTTCATTATACTCCTCTGCAGGAGGAGGATAACTTTTAATGTCAGTGTGAATATGATTCTGTATATCTGTAGCACTGGATTTATAGCACACATGTGGAAAATCTTGTAAACTGCCCTTCTCTTGATAGACTGTGCAGTAAACTGTACAGTATTTTAATTAATTTCTTAATTACAAACCCAAAGTGTGGTAGTTGAAATCTCACATGCATGCACAGCCGAGATTGTTGCTTTAGCCTGACTAACACAAGGCGGGTCAAGGCAGAAATGCTCAAAATATGGAGAACCAGCTGGAAGGATAGATACTGGCTCTTGCCTGCTTTTACTCACTTCCTGTTTCATTCCTTCTCTGATAATTACCAGATTACTTTTTCCAAGCCTTATGTTTCAACCTTCTAAAAATCTCAGAAGCCTGAAATACCACAACAGAGGAATTAGTACCAAACCAGGGACATTCAGTTGACTGAGTTACTTAGCAATTGTTTTTCATGATAAAAACATACTGATTTGTGTATTTGGTGTCACTGATTGAACCAGGTACCTGCTGTCACAGATGCAGGACGTCCAGGTGCCATGAGCAGCGACTCATGCAGAAATTTCCATCTCTGTAATGTGGCCATAGAGCAAATACAATTTTCTCTCAGATTTTACTTATTTCAGTATGAGTTCCTGTTGCTGATCCTTATTCTGGTAACGATGAACACTATGGACTTATCAACTTAAACTATCTTACAGTGACAAGACTACATATAAGAGTGACACAGAAGACCAACCTATCACTTCAGGCCAAGTTTCTATCTCATGTTGTTTTCAACAGTGGCCAGATGTGCAGGCCCTTTGGAAGAAAATACGGTCTTTCCTCCTTTCCTCTGTGAGCTTTTAACAGTTGCAGATAAAACATTTCCTGAGCTTAATGAAGTTGCTTTAATTATGAAATCCAAATGGATCTCCCAAGTTCCCATCCAATTTTCTCCTGAAAGGTAAGGTGGAAAATATGATATGGAAGATGATTTTTCAAAATATTTAGGGTTCTTCCCTGACCTCTCATGTGCCTAACAGCATGGACCAAGGCAAATCTCAACCACAGTGTTTCAGGAGGACAGGAACAGTTCTCATGCCTGACAGAAGAGCATTCATGTGAGTTACTGCAGCAACAGTGGCTCCAAGTGCTGCATTCCACATTCCCCAGGTGCCCACACAGAGATTAGCTAAGCATGGCACCAGCATGGAGCTAAGTCCTGTGCCCTCTGCAGCAAACAGAACTGATGGAGCCTGAAGAGCACAGGCTCTCTCAAACAGTTACAAAGATAGATTTTAATATACAGTAATTAGACATGCTAACCACAATAGTACTGAGGGCTACAAGAACAGGTGCCAGCTGCAGAGCCACTTCAGCTACTAAGACAGCAGAGGTAAGACTAGGTAGGCAGCAGCACAGACCTGGCTCTGACAGCACTGCCTGTGCCCTGCCAGCCCCTGTGCTACCCACCACCATCCTCAGCTGCTTTACATTTCCCAGCCACATCTCAAACATGCACCATGCCCTTCCAAGCAAGGCCCACTACCTATGCTCTGAAAAGATCTGTCACTCCCTTAATACTTCATTTTCAGATGGCTAAAATTAGGCAAGGGTCTGCCACTCTCTTCTACTTCTTTAAAGCTTTTAATACATTTTATTCTGCTCTTATGCAAAATATGCCTGCTGAAACAGCTTGCAACCAAAGCAAAAGTGCAAGGCACCAAGATTTTGCAGAGAGGAGTTCTGTATGAGCTGAGGAGGAATCAGACTCCTGTACAGCTGAGAGATGACCCCAGGGAGTGGCTGGGGCTGTTCCACCACAGAGCCTTGCAGCCACTCTGGGGCTTGGCCTTGGCAGGCTGCAGCAGCAGCACATAGCAGGGATGTGCAGGTACCTAACACAGCACAACCACACCTATTTTGTTTTATTCAGAGAATTTGGAATCCTGCCTTTACAGCATGAGCATCCTGTGCAATTCTGTGAACAGGTTACTGCCCACAGCATACAGAGTTTTGTTGGTTTTTCCTTAAAGTATCCTTACTAGCCAGAGTGTCCCTCAAACTCCAACGCTGCTTTGCATTTGATGCTAAGTGTAGCACTGTTGGTTGATACTATAGTAGTATATGCCAGATGTGTTGGGTTTTTTAAAAAAATGTTTAAAAAGCAGTAATAATGGTGCAGTCTCCTGAGAATACATTTATTTCTGCAGTATAAAATAAAATTAAATTCTTCAATCTCAAAAACTATTAAAAGGTTGTATTTAAAATGCATGAAGCATTAAAAAGACATCAAAATTAAAATAATCTCATAAATCTCTTCATTTAAAAGACTTATTAGAATACAGATAGAGGCAGAAAACAGCTGCCCTGCAGACTAAAGCAGTAAATTATGACTATTTTAACTTTTTTTTCATTTTCATCATTGAAATTTTCCTCACAGAATTACTGCAGTAGTATAAAAAGACCAACTGCCCCTATATTTAACATGTGAATAGTAAATTATTTTTCAGTGGACTTCACAACAGATAAGCTGTATATTCTTTCAAATGTCAGCAGACTATGGGATCGTTTCCAGACAAAGGAGGTGGGGAATGTTTTCAGAAATCACTATTGCGTGCAAAACTATAGAATTAATCAGCAATTCATTCTCTTTGACACAACAGCAGCAGGAAACTGCAGCAATTGTGATCCAGCACTCCAAACTCCTCCCACACTCTCTTGGCTATTAATTTTTAACAGAATTCCAAAGTTAAGTATATTTAAATTTTAGCAGTCTGACTTGTGAATTGCTAAGCATATAAAAGCTCCAAGAAGTTTGCTTGTTTAGGGACCTAATCATCATGTTAAGAATCTCCATTTAGTCAAGAATTAGGCTTCTCTTAAAAGCAAAGAGCTGTCTTCTCATTGGGCAAAAGTGAGATTCAAGGGCAAAGGGGGAAGACACATTAGATAAGAAAATCAATCAGTATTATTCAACTTTTTAAAAATGACAGACAAATTAAATTTTTCAGCAAGTGCCCTCATTCCTCAGACCATCATTTGTCAGTCTTGATGATACCAGAGCATTCCTTGGAGTACAATTAAACATTAATGCTGATTGCTCCTCAAAGTAGCTCAATCCAGGGAGAAGGCAAAGAAAAAAACCCACGGGAAGGAGAATTCACACCATTTATCCTCCATCTTATCAGTTTTCCAGTGGTATGATCTTGGAACATCCAGGCTGTTGATATCCAAGAAGATTACAGAAGGAAATGCTAAGGATGCAGAAAACTAGGGAAATGAACAAGAACAACGGAGCTACCAAGGGGGAATGGAGGGAAAGAAGTTAAATCAAGAGGATAAAGAGTGTTCCCACATAGCAATTTGCTGGTTTTGCTTCACTGCAAATTATATCATATGATATTATAAACCACTTTTCCTGACAGCAGTGTGCATTACTGTGCACTGTAACTTCCTTCCTGCTTACAAGAGATAAGATTAGTAAATGTTTGCTTTATTAACAAGTTGAAATGCTATTAAACCAACTTAATTGATGGTACAGTTACATGGAGTCTGCTTCTTGTTTATATTTTTCAAAACTTATACCTGCAACAGAAGTTGACTTGTCTCCAAAAATAAAAAAAAAACCAAACCCCATCCACTGTTCTAATTTCTCCCAACACCAGCACCTGTTTGGATTGTGTAAAGATCCTTAGCTGTAACTCCAACAAGGATAACAGAAGTGCTGAAAGATAAAACCTCCATTCATTTTATTTACCTTTCTTATTGCTAGACTAGCATTATGTTTGGTCAGTGAATTTCATGTTTTGGGCTTCAAATAAAGCAAGTAGTCAACCAGAAGGCATAGCTTGAACCCAGTGGATTAGTGCATCATCAATAAAAAACCACTTCTGCCCTTCTTTTACTTTAGCCTAAGGTTAGCTTCCCCATGAGTGGCTCTGGATGCTTCTGTAACCTTTCCTGCAAAATGCTTATGCAGAAGAACATTATGTGTTGTACAGCTGCTTCACGAAAATGCTGATAATGCCAAGCTTAAATGTACATCACTAAGAACACACCAACTCTACTGCAAACCCAGAGAAGAAGAACTCTCTATGGGGAACAGAAAAAAACCTTAATTTAACTGCCAATGTAAACTGTAAAAGATGATGGTGCTGCTCATCTGACAGGGTTCTTGTTCCACTTTGTTAATTCCCTCATCCTACGCCTGAACCAAACTAATCATTGTTATTTACAGCAAATAACATACAATTTAAAAGTTAATCTATTTTTTTAAAAGCTGCAAAGCAAGTCAATTATAAAAATCTCTAAGTGTAATTCCCACTTAATATAAATATACCAGATAAATTACAAGCCAGATCTTATTTAGTTAGTAATACCTTGACAAGCAACATTATTAAACCTTTAATTTATTATGTCTTCAATTGATCAGTCTCTTACCTGATTGTTATAAGAACATAACGATCGGTACAGTTGTCAAGACTGTCATGTACACAAGATAGTAAAAGCCCAAAAGAAATTCAGTCTTTTCTTAATAAAATCCATCAAAACCTATTTTTTATTTATAGACAATGATCATATGCAAGCTAATACTGTCTGAAGAAAAATAGTCAGTAATTATGCTTCCTTACAGCATTTTTTCTTTTAACAACTTTGACATAATAAATGTTGATATCTGCTGGAGTCTTACCAAAATTACAGTCATATGACTTCAGGTTCTACTATGTTAGTCCACATGATGGGGGGGGGGAGCTGACTGGTTCACAAGAAATTTATTTTGATTACATGGTATTATTTTACATTTCAATCACATGGTGACCTGCCTGGTATAGTGTCAGAGTGAAAGATGAGTTTGTATTCAGGGCTTCAAATGTTACAAGAAAAAAAGAATCATAGCACTCTTTCTTATGACTTATGAGATGAAGCAGTAGAAATCACTTGATGTAGCAAATTGTAAGTTTGAAGGATTTACACAGCTAGATCCTCTGCAAACTCAGGGTAGCCTCATTCACATCAACAAAAAATACTGCCCAAGAATCTGACGCTCATACACGACCAAGGTTCTGCAGAAACTAAACTTCAGTGTTAGCAAAATACCTCCATCCTTCTTTATTATGAAGGAGAAAGCCAGAACTGAATACAGATGTCCAATCCTTAGCATACATTAAAAATGAAATACTCTTTCCTTGTGGGCCTGTGAAATCACCTTTTCATCCACTTGTATACTCAGCTCCAGTGAATGGGAAACCCATCAGAGCTGGAAATGGTCATGGAGGTGAGGGTTCAGTCAGAGAATTCCTTGGTATAAGGAATTACTTTTTAAACTAAAATCTGGAATGCAACTATACTATATAGCACTCTATGTATACACACAGAAAAAAAATCTCTTTCTATATACATACACACACACACACACACACATACACTTTTATACAGACCCAGTGAAGTCCAGTCTGTAAGAGCGAAGGATGGCAGTCCCCATTGTCAGGCTTCTGCTGCAGGAAAGCAGAAGCTGTCTGTAAAAGGGAACCCAAAGGTATTTGCTAACATAACACATCCTTTTTTTAAGGCACAACTGTGCAAACAGTTTAAGGTCTGCACACTGTTAAACCCTTATCCCTGAAGATGGTGTGAGAATTCCAATTAATTTTAGACTTCATTTAGCAACTTGAATACATTAGGAAAGCAATCATCACAACATCCTGCAGAGCACTTCATACAGCTCTGTATCATATAAAGTGAAGGCTCACCCTTAGATACAAGGTGCAAGCAATACTCAAGGTAAACCAGTCTCTAGCTCTGAATTAGCAAGGCCTGGAGGTACACACATAGATTCGAACATTTCACTCAGACTCTTGAGAGGAAATCAGAGAAGTGGGATAGAACTGGTGTTCCCAGTCCAGGTCCCACACTGGCTTCCACAGACTGATTCTTGTGACAGGGGTCACTAAGGCTGCTCAGAGCAGTGTCTACTCCTGCACAGTACAAATACAGCCACTGTGTTCTCTGCAAGGCACCTGCCACCAGCCTTATCAGCTATGATCTTTAGGGAATCTGCAGTGCTATGTATTTTCTAGCATATTCTTCTTCTCAATGGGGTTCTCCACTGCTTTGCTAGAAACCCCAGCATACACAATGAGCATTTCACCTAACATCCTACAACCACATACCCAGCCAGGCAGTTAGTTGTGAGCACGACTTTTTTACCTCCACTTTTCCATCTAACAGGACCTTATATTGCCTGTTGGGTTGACTTTTCCAGTTTGTTTTTGTTTTTTTTTTATTTTAGAAAGAATCATACTAGGAAAAACACAGTGGAGGGCCAATCTGGGAAGACAGGAAGATCCCAGATGGTGTTGTAGCTGTCATAGATTGACTACAGTGCCACAAGTCACAACAGCTGAGCTGAGGGCCTGCTCCACTCCATTTCATGACATTGAATATCATGTTACATTTTAATGCATACTTACTAGGGTCACATTTGTCCCCCAGCTTCAACAGTGAAGCTTTGATTTAGCTTAATGCATCTGTGAGACTGAAACTCCTGGTTATCCAAACTCCTAATTGTCTTCTGGTTTAGGACACTCCCATGAGACCCTCAGATAACCATGTTTTCCCTGTATAACACAGCAGTTCTATAACCACATTATAATGCAGTTTTGTCTCACCTATAAAGGTCAGGGCCATAACACAATTTAGCAGTGAGGGTAAAATATGATTTACTTCCATCCACAGGCAAGACCAAATCATGTTATAACACTGAGGGTAGGGGAAAAACTATCAGGTTACAGCACAATCCTCCAAAGTCATTTTGCCTGTTACAACCATAAACTCTGCGTTAGCACCTAATAGCAGAGGAAGCACAGTACTTAAGCAGGCTATCTCAGTTCCTGGGAAAAAAAATAACTCTGCAAGCTGCTAAGGGAATCCATAATTTTGACTGCTGATAATGCACAGAGTGGCCAAGACCTCTACAAGCCCCATCTACTGAAATCAATGAAGCCAGAAGAGGCATCAAGGTCATCAATTAATTGGTTGTGTATAATATTTCATGATCTCATAACTAGCAACATAAATACGCATTTCCCTCCTGGCCCCTCCAACCAAAACCACTGAGACCTCCTACAGAGCATGTGCTAGCAGAGTACAGTGGACCTTCCCAGAGTGTTCAATACTTCGTCTGCTTTAACTGTAGTAGGTCCCACTGGGACAGATCAGTTTAAGTTCCAGATGCCTACACTCCACCTTAGGATCAGACTCAACAATGCAAAACATAGGAATCAATTCCCATGCAGCCTCTTGCTTTGTCACACCAAGAAATTCACAGTTGTGGTCGGGGTCTAACTGCCTACTCATACCTACCATTCCTCTTCAAAGAGTTTTCAAAGGAATAAAGCAGCAAACTCTGAAACTAGGCTAATTCAGTGAATTAGCTTCTCACTGCTTTCACCCAGGCCCCATCCTTGCTGCTTAGCCTGCTTTTTTAGCTCTGCAGTCAGTCTGGGACCTCAGCTCAGTTTCCTATGCAAAGCCATCTATCTGAGAGCATCTCCACAAACCACGTTCAGTTCAAGAGACTGTAAGTCTACTCCAGTCTCAGTTTGTAACCCTAGGCAAGTTAATTAACTAATCTTTGCCTCAGTTTCCTCATCAATAAATCACAATACCCACTCAGGTTTGCACAGCTCTCTAAACACTGGCTGGCTACATTACACTTTCAAACCATATGGACCCATCCTACAAGACCTGCCAAGGTCATAGGGATCATGTAATTAAGTAGATGGGTATGAGGCCACTTGGGCTCCTCAAGGTGTACAAAAACAGCTCTTCATTTTCAGATTTCTGTTTCTAAATCTTACTTGTTCCCTTACAATATTTATTTGTAGTTGCTTAATATTCATTCTAAAATACACAAAACAACAGCAGTCAGAAAGATCTTAACAAAATTTACTTAAGATGTAATTCTAATGAAGTTCTTCCTACATGCAAAGAAGTAACTGGCAGTGAATGTTTGGTAACTTTGACGTGAAAAAAGGGGGAGAGATAAAATGCTTTTATGCAAATTTGATTTCCCTATAATAATCTAGAGCTATTCTGCTAGAAGGAATTATCTCTGCAGGCTGGCAGCTGCAGTAGGCAGTGAATTAAAAATGGCTCTGTATATGGGAAAATCTGTTCTATAATCAGTGCTATTCTTAGAGAGGACATCAATCTCACCAGCTCCCACGATGCTCTCTTCATGTGAATGACATACTACTATGATGTAGAAACTCCCATTACATCACCAGCATTGGTTTCCTGAACACAAGGAATACACCACTAACATGAAGGGAAATTATTTCAGGAGTGACTGCATGATTTTGTATTTTCCATTTAAAAATCTGCAGCAGTAAGTAACCTTACAAAAAAAATTCAACAATCATTCATGCAACTGGACTTGACCAGCATACTCTCACTGCAAGGCTCCAGTTTCTGCTTGCTGTTCTTACACCATAAGCTCCATTCCCAGGTCACAAAACATCAAGATAGCAGATATTGCACGAGCTTTCTTTGAACATTAAAAAGGCACATGCCAGAGGAAACTATTTTACAAAGTAAGCACCTGCTACAGCTCTACACATAAAATGCCACTAATGATGCAGCTGTGTGACCACCAAACAAAACCACAACACGCATCTATGCCCTGCAGATCATATTTCAGCCTTAACTTGCGTGCTGGGTGTAGGATCCAGCCTCACTGTCAAATCAAAGGAAGTTATATTGTAAATAAATAAAATCTCCTATGCACAAAACGATAATTCCCAGCTACATCTGACTCTAGTTAATCTTTGTCCTCATGCTTCACACGTACAGTAATCCTTCTTCTACTATGTCACATGCACTGTAAACCATCTCAGCTTGAGTGATGGATTTGAAAATTAAACAACCTAGGGGGGCTCACTGTTTTTAAAAACCATTTTATGTATCATTTTACAATAACTTTAGGTAACCTGACACGAATGCTAAGCCACTGGATCTATTAATTCAAAGTTTACTCTCCTGTGTTACAGTTTTCCCTGACAAACTGACTTACAGAAATGTACAAAACTGCACTGAAAAAAGCTAAACACAAAATGTATTGAAAAAATGCCAAATAATCTCTCCAATTCATGGGACCTCTCAGATATTCACATCTTTGGCACTTTCACAAGGCACAAAAGTTTCCAAAACAGAAAGTGCATTTTCTTCTAAAGATGACATTTCCTCAAAGGTTGAAGTGAGATAGTACACCTTAACCAGAGAAATGGAATTTGATGTTGCTAACTAGCACTAGAAGTCTTTAAAAACCATGCCCCTCCTTTTCTTACATCATGAAACTGTGTTTGCTTCACCTAAACACATCACTCTTCTGTTGAATTAATATCCTGAGAGTTATTCCATTGCTTTCTTCTGGGGGTTTGTCATTACGACAACCTGGGCTCTCTGCCAGTACAGGCACTTGTCCCTCTACCCCTTAACTCTCAGATGCCACAAAGAGGCAAGCTTTCCTGTTCTGGAGGGATAATACTGAACAAACTGCACTTCCCTGAGAACTCCATGCCTGACAACTCTGTGGGGTTAATCTAAAAAACAGCTGCCTCCATTTTATTCATTTCTCTCTGTAGATAAACTGCAAATTGCATTTGAAAATAAAATAAGTTATTTCTAACCTTTCAGCTGGCAGCCAATATCTTGGTAAAAAAGGACATAATTTATGATACTGATGATGTATGGCTGCTTTCCAGAGACTGTAAACCAGTTTCCAATCTGCTTTAATGCTAATTTAACAATCAAAGAGTTTCACTATTTAAATAAAATGTTAAATAAAATGCAAGTTTTTGAGTGAAGTTTGTCCCTGAATTGGTATCTCAAATTCAGTGATTCCTAGCCACTCTTGCAACACATAAGTAGCATCAGTATTTTATTCCCTATGCTTGGAACATTAAGCTCCTCTTTCTTTCTTACCTGTAGGTCCCTGAATGGGGAAAAATCCCTCTGTGCAAGAGAGGAAGTGCCATGAGTCACATCTAAAGTCAGGTCAGTCAGGAAAGTGGGAGCAGGATGTGCTCATATGGAAGAAGTGAGAGATTCTGAACCCAGAATTTGCTGATTCCAAAGGATCCACAGCAGGCTGGAGAAATCCAGATGTTTCTTCTGTACATTTTTGAAGTCCAGTCCCAAATGAAAAGCTTTTACAGGATCCATGCTCCTATAACTACCCTACCCTGATTTACACTATTTAAAATACCTGCAACAAAGCTTATCTACTTACAAACAGGGCAGAAAATTTTAACACCTCAGACCTACTAACTTGAAGTCTGCTCTTCACCAGGCTTCAAAGCTGGGGCCCAAAACCAAGGTCCAAGATGTACAAAACTCATTGTTTGCTTACAGTATTGCCCCAAACCTATAGTTGCTATGGAGAGTTGAGACAGAGAATCAGGTCATGAAACTGTAACATCTTGCTAAATAAAGGATGTAGGTGATGCCCTTTCCAGATAAAGCATGACTGTGCAGCTTATCTGTAGCTTCCAAGTTATAGGACTGCAAGCATCTCACCTGGGGCTCTGGTACAGAGCAACCAACACCCCTGGCTGTGGAAGGAAGTCAGGCTGAACAAGACCAATGAGGCCAGTTTTGATGTTTCTGATGATAGGCATCTCATGGATCCTGATCAGCCATGTGAAGATTGTAGTAGTGCAGCTCCCAGAATGGGCATCCCCCTATCACACAGGACAGCAGCTGGCTTTACCACAGTGACATCGGTGGCTACACCACAATCACCTCTGAGTTTAAACTACATCAATATGACATAAGTTGTTTGTCTACACATCCTCTGAAAGGCAGCCTAACCAATTTCCAGCTTCTGTCATTGCAGCATTTCATTTCCATGTAGAATTCATTCTTCCTCTAACAGGATTTTAGCCCCATGCAGGACAGGCCAACCCAACCTGCAGTGGGCCAAAATTCAGTGGTGATGGATAGTGTTTATAAAATTCATAACTTAGTAAGATCTTAGATACTAAGGCTTAATTAGGAGAGGATCTGTCAGCCTGATTTAATTGGATAAAACATAATACTTTTATTTCAAAATATGTCTGGGGGAAATGCAGCCTCCCTTCTAGTTTGGACTGGGATCCTGGTAGCACTCCATTAGCTGTCAAATGGAGACCTGCTGAGCCTATCCTGCCCTTTTATGTAACTAACTTTTGTCACCTGCATCCTTCTGCTTAAAGATGCACCTCTACACTTAAATAGCACAATTACCACATTCCTGTGACTATCCAGTCCTGTGATGTTAATGATATTATGCTTTTTGCTCCTCAGCTCTTAGCTAGCCAAGAGAATTAAATTTGTTGTACCTTTTAGGTCATCACCAGAACTGATTTCTAAATCAAATCAATTACCTCTATGCAAGACCAAAATGGGTTGAATGGACCTGTTTGCTCAACCATCTTACTAACTGGGACAAAACATTAAAAAGAAGCCCAAGGTTCATTTACTAAATTCAAAAATAAAAAATATTCTTTTAATTGGAGTAACTATTCTACAATACTCATTGTAGAATAGTTACAATACATAAAGAAATAAGAAACACTGCTCTACTTATAGAGCATTACTTTTATGAAGACAAACACCACAAATATGATTGAAATTTAAGCCACATTAGATTTTCAGTCTTTTCCATTCTATGAGGATACTGCCTGAGATTTTCTACTCCGAAGCACAGGAAAAGTAAAGAGGTCACACACCAGCACACTGCCTAAGATTATCTGGAGGTGAAGTCATGATTCTGATACAAAGCCTTAGGTCTCACATAATAGAGAGTCCACAAAAATTGACCCAGTAACTCCTGCACAAAGCCTGTACCTCCTAAGCTACTTGCAGGGTAGAAAAACATTCTACCTTCATTTAAAGAGGTCTGCTGACACAGGAGTTGCTACATGATGAAGTAATTAGGTTTGGTGATAAACTGAAATGTAAAAATACAGCTCAAGTAGTTGCAGTTTTCTAACTTCAGCTACTGGATGTTAAAAGCTATGTATTTATTTCAAGAATGAAAAATATCCTGGTCAAAAAACTCTCCTTATGGAAGGGCAGACCTGAAGAAAATACCTTCTAAAAGGTATGGAGTGACATCCACACCAACACAGTTTTTTATAGGTTACTGAAGCTATTTTTAAGCTTTTAATTTAATATATGCAGCACAAATGTCCAACTTCTGTACTCACTTTTTTCACTGGTATTCTCAAATAAATTCTGGCCTAAACACATGCACAAAAGCATATTGCAAGTGTTGGCCCTGTGTTTTCCCCTTTATCTCTCACCTTTAGCAGTGAAGAGAGCAAGCTTCAATGAGTGAAGAGAGAAAACACAGCATGCACTACCTAACCAATCTTCATCTATGAAGTTCTAGTAAAGTTCTATCCAATTCTTCCAGTGAGTGGCTACAAATAAAGGCATCCCTTTGCTGATAAATAATATGGAGATGAGCAACCTGCTTCCTCTCCTCTGTGTCAAGGCTTCAGTAGCTCAAACGCAGCAGACCACAGTTGGCTCACACCAATCCAGGTAGAAAAGACTGGATGGTGCCTCCCTCTCAACTCTGCACTCAGTGATTAAATGACACGAGAAAACGCTTTGTGACCCAGCTGCTGTGTGCTCCAAGTTCACGACTGTATGATCTGAAGTGGCACTATGCAAACCAAATTCACAAGCCTTTGCCACCTACAGCTACTTGACGCTCACTCCCGAAAAATGCCCAGGCGGCTGTTCCACCGTGGAGGAACAGTGCCATCTAGTGCCCGGTGCCTCGGCAGGCTCCGCCAGCTGCGAGGGGACGCTGCACATCTGGCCACCAAGCGCCTCTCCTCCAGCACATCACCACTGCCCCAAGAGACTCGTCCCGTGCCATCCTGTGTGCCTTCACATCCAGGGTGAAAGGCAAAGGAAGGAGACATTATCCAGATGCAAGGATCGGCAGCAATCAGGAGCAGCAAAGGAGAGGCAGCCTGACAGAAAAACAGGTCTTGGAACTCAGCAGTTTACAGACCCCCATCTTTCAACCGTGTAGTGATATCTGGACAAAATATCTTTAAAAACATAAAGGTTACAAAGGAAGATTGGTATTTTATATTTGTATGAAGTGCTCAATCTATATTTCATGTTGGAAAAGGCACCAATTTTTGTGACTGAATTACACCCTTGGACTTTACGGAAGACTGCGTATTGCACCACTGTGTGTATGCTAAGGTCTGCAAAATTACAAGGTGACAATAAATTGCTGAAAACCAGAAATCCTTTACATTAAAATAGAATCTTTCAATAAAATAACATACCTTTGAATAGGATCTGTAGCATAGTTAATTATGCTATATTAAAAAAAGCTTAAGATATGATATGCAGTCTTTTTAATTAAAGTTTAACATACATTAACATTTCTAGATGAAAACCTGCCATTCTGTGAACAGTTTTAAATTTTGCTTTGATTTTTTTTCCAGAGCACTGAAGCTATCATATAGCAGAAAAAAGGACTAACAATGTCAAATTCTTTGGTAATTAATTTTGTGTCCTCCTGCAGACATATGAAATTCTATCAGCATTATCTTGACAGGCATGTCAACTCTTCTGAAAAATTCCTATCCATTATTTTATAGGCTTTATTACAATTTTGCATTTTTATTAGATATCCAATCTGTACAATACAAGTTGTACTTTATGAAATTAAACATAATATAAAGTTAGTTATTAGTGCCAGGAAATAACAACAGCATTGCCGGGATAAAAGGAGCATAAACTGCAAGATAATTGGGTCAGATTTTGCACAGTATCTTTATTGTATCAGATCTACAACACTCTATTGCACAATTGTTACCTTCTTTGCAGCTTTGCAATTCATATTATATGAATTACAAGTGTCTGAGAGGTATCATAACTTCCATAATATTGCCAAAAAAAACCATTGGAAACCACAAGGAGCAGGAAAAAATAAAAGAATGAAAGCCTCTTATCATTTGTAAATGATTAAGTAGGCATTCCTGCTATCCTAATACATGGTACTAGGTATTACAGCAATCTAATCAAAATTGGTCAGCAGGACTGAAAGTACATCCTTAGCTTGATCATTACAGTAAGGAAAAAATATAACTCCTGAAAATCCTGATCTGCTTCTATATATTGCACTTTTCTTCCCTTAAAATTGAACAGTCTTTCCCTCCTTTTTTCTCACTAGTAACAGCAGAATAATCTCTTCTTTTCCTTTCTTTTCTTTGTTCTTTACATCAACGAAGATACTAGCAATTAGCAGAGAAGAGAAAGGGACTAAAATCTTAAAATTGCCAAACTAAAAGCCTATAAATGCACCAACTTGCTGAAACTGTGTCTGAATTCATCACAAAGGGAAACACTCTTTAACTAACCTCATATGTGAGAAAGCAACATTTGACAAGGGATCTGAATGACAAGCTGACTTCTATTGTCAAGTAAAACAGTGTGGATGTGGGAAAAATCCAACCAAATACCTTCTCCTAGCATGATGTCCATGGCATTTTTCCCCATGCAACAACAAAGCACCTAAGCATATACTTTAGCTTTACTGGTTCAAGGTGTTAGATGATTTCATTAAAGTCACCCCGTTTTTAAATCTGTGCTGAATGGCCTTGCCAGAGGATTCCAGGATCATGACCAAGGAGAAGAAATAACACAAGGAATAACTGGATGGCTCTTGGATTCTTTAGTGGTACGAAAGCTATTTCTGTCCAAGCAAATTAAAAGGAAGCAGGGGCTGTATGTGAAAACTGATGCTAGAAAAACAGATGGTTTGCACTGCCAGCAGGCAAAGACTACTTCACCCACTGAAGCTACTCTCAAGAAAAGTACATCTGAAAATAAAAATCAAGACACACTGTCAGTTTTAGCACCCAACCTCATCTCAGTATGTCACAAAGCACAAGGGAGATTTGCCATAAAAACATAATTTGAGTATCATCTCTCATCATTCAATATGATTTTTTAACTCTTTCAAAATTGCATTGAAAAATCTATATAATGTGTGCTTAGATTAATGAACTGTTTGAATCTGGATCAATACGCACTCAAAGATTTGAACTGTTGACACCTGCTGAATACAGCTGTAAGAATGCTTCATTCAGCTTATAGCCAATCAGTACTTTGTAACTACAGGGGTTCCACTTAATAAACAAGCAATCTAATATATGACCTCTGTAGATTAATTTCCTGAGAGCAAGTAAATAATCTGGATTCAAAATTTCCATGATTATACACATAATTACAGTATCACTTACCAATTAACACATTGATTTACACCTTCTTGGGATTATGTACTTAAGTATAAAATAGGTGATTCAACCATCATTCAAATACTAAGCATCTCTTTAAGATGGCAAAGTCGTGAGCCATAGAACACTATGCATCTAATTTCTCTTATGGAAGAAAAATGTATTATGGTAATAGAGATTATAAGATCTATCATAATTATGTATACTATGGCTAGCTGGGGCTATTATGCAATAGCTGGACCATATCAATAAACAACATGAAACTGCTTTTTTGTAGAAGGAGCAAAGCTGTTTATATAATGTGGTTCATCTATGTCTCCCACTGTTCTTTACTTAATAATAAAGCTGAGTATGTGTTTGGACTTTGGTTTTTTTTTATTTCATACACACACAGAGCAACCTTGCCATAGTTACCAATTGTCTAACAGATATATAAACAAACAGATCTATCTGTGGTGTTTTATTGCTACACTTTTAACAAGGACAATAATTAATGCAGATTTAGATTATATAGTAGTTCCTGACAAAATTGCCTCTTTTAAACATTAATATACCTTTCTATACAGCAGCACTGCAGTACATGAAGACAAATGAAAATCACTACACAACTCTTGCAGATCTTATTAAGTTAAAATATTAATTCAGGGGTGCAAATGAAAGCAAGGATGAGTCTCCAAAAGACTGTGATTCTAAGGTATATTTCCTGTCCTATTTTGTTTTTAATATTAAGATCTTTTATCCACTGTTCAGTTGAGTATCTGTCATTCACATATATACCTCAAGGGGAAAAAGAATTCACATCTGGAAGCAAATCACTATGTTCTTCCATTTTTTCCTTATCTCTTTCTTGTGAGTAATCCTTTCACACAGAAAATCAGAATATATAATAAACAGCCACATTTCAACACATGATATTGCTTGCAGTTTCAAAACTGTACAACAGAGATAAATAACTTCCAGAAACAAATTTTGAAAATCTGGTAAAATTAAATGTAGAATACTTAAGGAAAAAGAGAAATAGAAATACAAAGATTCAATAGCAGGTTTTAAATGCTTGATTTTTACATAGATCTCTTGGTACTATGCACATTTTATATCATAGAAGCACAGAATGGCTTGGGTTGAGAGGGACCTTATAGTTCATCTAATTCTAACCCCTCTGCCATAGGCAGGGACACCTCCCACTAGAGTAGGCTGCTCAAAGCCCCATCCAACCTGGCCTTGAACACTGCTAAGGAATGGTGCATCAACAACTTCTCTGGGCAACCTGCTCCAGTGCCTCACCACCCTCACAGTAAAGCATTTCTTCCTAACATCTATTCCAAACCTATTCTCTTTATGTTCAAAGCCATCACCCTTGTCCTATCACCACATGCCCTTGTAAGAAGTCCCTCTGTAGATTTCTTTAAGCACCTCTTTAAGTACTGGGAGGCTGCTATAAGATGTCCCCAAAATATCTCATCTCCAGGCTGAACAAACCGAATTATATGATATGACTATCATTGAGAATCACAAAAACCTGATTGTTCAAAAAAAAAAAAAAAAAAACCTCAGAAGATTAGCTTAACTATCTCAAGTTATTTCCAGAAAGTGCATCAATAGTAAAAGTTACAGCATAATGCAGAATTTCCTATTATCCTTGAACTTTTTTGCAATACCTACATAAATAATGTAGTAGGTATACATGCATACTCCTAAAGCATACATATATACAACAAAGCCATAAAATGGTTCTCTGTCTCAACCACCGTAATCCAGCTTGAAGAGACTTGGGGTGTTGTCAGAAGCTATTCAGTAAAAAGGGAAACCAAAACCAGTACAGAAACTATTTATAATAACAATCATATATAGTTTTCTCAGGCATTAACTATTGGATAATGACCAGTAGTGACTTTAAACTATATATGACAGCTTAGTTATGGTATGATGCTCACAGCAGTTTCATAGCTAGAAAGTAAGTAATGCAATCTTGCCACAAACACTCACACTGTTACAAAGCTAGTTTGCACACATGGATTTCTCCCTCTCCAGTGTTATCCCACTAGGCAGCCTTATAATGATCCAAAAAATACATGACTTGACTAATAGTGCTACACTGGAGAACATCAAGTCCAGTGTGCTGAATCAATTTTTAGACAACGCATGTTGTACAAATGTTGGAACGTTCACCTCCCATATCTCCTCATGAGAGACAATAGCTCTTACATTGCACACACTATTTAATACACTTCACTGCATACCACTCTGAAAATTCCTCACTACTGCTTCCCCCAATGCTATTGCTATCTATAACTGCAGCCACTCAGGAAAAGCAGTTTATCTCTGTAAGAATCCAATGCACTTCTAGTAGAAACTGTTAGATGCTGAGTCTTTCCACTAACTGTGAAGGTTAACAGATCAACACTGAAGTACCTGGAAAGGCCCTAATTGGATGAACTCTGACCATGAATGAACCTCCTGGCTGCTATCACAGGAGCCAAAAGGCATTAAAGAAAAAATAAAGAAAAAAAATTACATTAATTTGGACACTGGCCTGAAATACAAGAGATTCAGACTGAACTCCTAGTTCTACCAGCCTTAGTTTTATGTCTGCAACACTGTGCCACCCTCTGCAGAGAGGCTAATTCTGAACTGTAAAATCCTATATATCCTCCTGGAGCAACCAGCATATTGACATAATTAAACTGCCTCCACAAGTGAGCACCAGCTCAGACATGTCAGCCAGCACTTCCCTGTGCTGTGCAGCCGTACCCAGCTCGGGATATTAATCCATTTTGTCCACACCAATACACTAGATACATCATGAGTACACATGCAATGGTATTTGGGAGATCCTCAGCTACCATTATTTTAAAATACCTATGTAAGCTCAGTGGCACAAAATTTGAGTTGAGGCAAGGTAAATGCAAATGCCTAGAGAAACAAATCGTTCAGAGTGCAGATTCACAGAAGGTTTAACCATATGGTGGACTTAAACAGCAAACCCCAATTTTGACAGAAGTTTTTTTTTGTGACTGAAACTGCCTGAATTTCCTCTCATTTTCAGCTACATTCTCTAAACAGGGGGAAAGAACAACCACCAGCTATTTATCCTCTCCATTTACAAGATGTGGTTGCAGAATTTCGGATTTCATTTTTACTGGCTCAGCAGTATGGCTTCATAAATGGCCCCATAAGGTTGTCTGCTCTGTGAGTATTTTAATAGGGTGCTCCTGGAATGCTCTGAGTCTTAATCACAACTTGACAAATAATAGGCCACACTGTCAAAACAACTCATCTCCCATTTGGGTACATATGTGGGAATAAAAGTAGCTGCTGGATGCTAAACACTTTTGCAAATCCAGCCATTTAATTTAGGTACCCAAATGGGAGCTGAGCTCTTTAAAATCTGCCCAAATATATTCTTGAAAGGAAGAAATACAGAGAAGCTGTGTAAAGTTCATCCTTTCTTCCAGAAGAAAAGGTCTGGCTTCTTCATGCCTATGAATTTATGAGGAAAAACCATTTCTCACCATCTGTGATTACAGGTCATGAACATTTCCAGGCTCACATTGATATTCCTAACTACCTCTTTAAAAGAATTACAGAATTACCTATTTAAACATAATCAAAGAGAATGGCACAGAGAGTCTACAAAGTACATGTACAAATATACAATCCACACTTGCACTAAAACTTCTCTAAATGTTTCTCTCACCTGTTATTGGGGTTTTTTACATCCCTTAGGCCTTCCACAAAACATAGCAATGATTAAACATTTTTTTTCTACACCAATTATCACAAACTAGTTCACAATGATGAGTGTGATAACATAAACAGGGAAGGAAACAAGGAAGTTATGAACAGAGAAAAGCAAAACATTCAGTGGTGAAATACACAAGCAATTCAGTCATTGCTCCTGCTGCTGGACCACATAGCCTACTTCTCTGGAAGTATAGCAATTAAAAAGGCTTTTGAATGCTAACACACAGAACTCAGTGAGAATCTTTCCAAAAATTCTGTATACATAAACCCCACTTTTCTCTTGCAGCTTCCCTTTGATATAAAGCATCAGTAGTTCATACAACAATTCACATAAACTTTACCATTTTGTTCTCCTACTGTTATGGGAAATCATGGCAAATTTTCTTGTTCTGTATTATTCCCATGAGTTGAGTCTCTAAGGAACAATCAATTTCCCATTTAATTTCTTGAAATAAGATTCCAAGTTTCAGGATGTCCTGGTATGGTTTGGCATGTAACACTGCTCTCCATAAACAGGAAGCAATTTCACCAGCCAGGATGATATGCCTCTTCACAAGTTGAGCAAGCCAGTGGGATACTTCACATGCAGCCAGAGTAAGAGACAAGTTGTTAAAAAGATATGTTGTATAAAATAAGGTAAAGCTAAAAAGACTATTCCAGTAGCAAAGCACATTCCTATGCTTAAAATGGAACAGACAGCCAACATGCTCCCTAGAAAATCTGTATTAACACTTTTTGTATATTGGAAGATATCCATTCCCACAGCCTTCTTACCAATTATATTAAATTCTTATTAAATGAACTACAGTTACCATCTACATCTGAGCACACGGCTGACTCCTTAGATGACCCAATTTCTATTGCTGATACTCAAGAAGCTGCTAATTCTTTTTGTCTGGCAAAGCCCCAGTTCCCAAATAGCTTACTACTGATTTTTTGTATAACACCTCTATTGATAAAACGATACGGAAGCAAGTTAGCTTGCATAATGACTCCCCAGCCTACCTAGTTAGCCACCTATCTCCCAGAACAGACTTAATGCATAGCATGGACAGTCACATGCCAATACCTGGGAACACCAGAAATGCTAAGTACATAAAATAGCAAGAAGTTTAATTTAATGAGAAAGCTCACCTGAACCTCAGTCTCTTGGAATGGGTTTGCTTTTTGTTTTGTATTAGAAGTTTGGCAATAACCTCAACATTAGGCATCTCCTAGTAAGGAGAGATAGGATTTGACTGCTGTTCTGTTACCATGGAGTGTATTTTCATAGGACTGCTCTTCACTGCACAGCAGTTTCTCACCAACAAATCATCCTGCAAGCCAGTCATTGCTACTAGTATCCATTGTTCCATCCACAGGGGTCAGACAGCCCAAAGGACTATTAAGATCTCTGACCTCCAGGTCAGGAGTTCAACAGGGCCTGGCAGCAAAACATCATCTTTAAGTAGATCTGATCTATCTTTCAGTCCTGGCTTTTTTTATGTAATATGTCATTAGCATTTGGGAGAGAATGGAGGGACATACCTCCTGTCTTTTGAAACAGAAAACCTAGAGATTGAATTAGTCAGTTCCCCCAGGACAACCTAAAACAACATGGACTAACAATGATACTGCTTCTCACTTCTCCAACAGGTGCTGAATGGGCACAGATTTTCTGAGCAATGAAGTGCAGGTCTTGGAATTAAGTTGGAATTATGGGAGGGGGGAAAAAAAAAAAGTCTATCTAGAAGATGACATAGCATGATCTCCTGTAGCAGATTCAGAAGGTTCTATGCTTCTTATGGCTCCTAATATAGAGCTTTTTCAGTAATGCACTCTTTTGGCCAAAATCCTCTCAGATGCATGGAAGTTATGGAAGTGTAAATTAATGTAACCATTGCTTCTGCCAGGAGGCTGAACAACTAGAAAATGGCTTTATGCTGAAATTCGGGACTTGGCATTCAAATAAAGTATGCATTAGAAGCATGTTTTCCACTGAATCACAAACCAAAACATTTTAGAATAAGCATCAGAAATTAACTGAGTCTCTACTGTCAACTCAGCCAATGCTCCAATACTTAGGGTGTTTCTTAAAGCCACAGCTTTGTGACAAAGAATACAAAACTCAGTTTCACAACTAGTTTTTCATTAGCCCTAGGTTTTAATTGCATTGAATATGCAGTTTTTGAATGCCCCTTACTGCCAACAATCTAATGACCACTCTTCTTGCAGCACAACCAAGACAGGTTTTGTAGAAGAAAATGTGCTTCTTATACATTAGAGATCTGTGAAGAAATCACTGTGCATGCAGGCACAAGAATCATTGCAGAAATGTTGTCTTGAATTGCGGAAAATTCCCTCATTAACACTGCTCTGGGTGAAGACTAGAAGTGACTTGGGTGGTAGGGGAAGTGGGCAGAAATAAGGTCAAAGAAAAGGGAGAGAGGAAAAGTCCTTCAAAGGAGAGATTTGGTGAAGTCCTGCAGGGATCTATTCCAGATCCATAGCTGAAATTAACCTTATTTTGAATCCAAACATCAAGGTTTGTAGATGTCACCAAGTTATTAAAGAAACTAAAATACAAAAACTATTTGAACAGAGTTACCAATGACCAACAACATCATGACCAAATGACAAATGAAGTCTGTTCTGAATAACTGCTTAAAACAATCCTCCATGACTTACATGTGGATGGGATCCGAAATAGCTGACAGATCACATGACAAATTTTGGGGTTGTAGTAGAAACCTTATGAAATCTAAGCTTGGTGCTCAGGGATAGTCAAACATGCAAATGAAATATTAGAAATTTTTAGGACAGGAAAGAAGAGTATTATGCCACAACCTGAAAGAGAGGTTCATCTGTATCTTGAACACTGTGCACAGGTATGGCTGGCTCTTCTCAGAAAAGACAACAGAACCAAAAAACAAGGAAGGATGACCAGCTTGATGAAAAACATGGAACAGCTGCAGTGTGAAAAATGACTAAAAAGAGAAGGTATCTTAAGCATGGAAAGAACTAACTGAACGTTTATGAAAAATGCCATTCATGTCTACAAATTTACACGTGAAGGAAGCAAATAAAGAATGATTTTTCAGCATTTCCTTCAAAAGAAACAGAGATCATTAAATTAAATTAGCAACTGAAAGGCTCATGAACAAAGAGGTTTTCTTCCTAAAAAATCTAGCCAGAGGATGAGGTTTGTGCCAAAAATGTTCATAGGTTAAAAAGTTCAATTGGACCAATACATGGAAGGTGGAAAAAACAAAAAAAAGGCATGCAGAACCATTCAAATTTAAAACCTACACTAAGGAAGTCCCAGGCAACTGGAAATCAGAATATAAAGATGAAATACCAAAATGAGTTTCCTGGTGCCTACTCCCCTTTCACCAATGACCTTTGCCACTGGTTATCAGCTGAAACAAGACACTGTAAGACACTGGCTACAAAAAGCTCCAGTCAAAGCCATAAGATCTTCCCTATGTCCCTTACTGAAGAGAGATGTTTTACAGAAATGGATGTTCTCTTCCAAATTCCCACAATTTGGACAGCACTTCATCCTTCATGTCGATACCATACCTGTTCTAGTTACTTCACCCTCTAATCAACATCATAGCTAAGTTCCTCTGAACAGCAAGAGCTGCTGAAAAACAAAGTTGAGAAGAGACATGAGTAATTTTATGCTTTCCTTACTGGCAGTACTACATCAACATAAAATAGCTGCTTCTCCTTCCTTTTCTCACTCTGCATCCTTTTACTATGAAAACACTGCAAATAAGGTTAAATTACTCTTTTACAGCAACAGTACATTTACAGAAGTTAGGATATGACATGACAGAAATTAAGTCATTGTCAGATTTGGTGCAGGTGTCGTTTTTCTTTAGATTTCATACAGTATTGCAGCTTTTTCCCTCAAAAACCTTACGGAAAGATTTTGAATAGACATCACGAGTTGCAAAAGCAGAACAAGCTTCTCATAAATTTCTACTACTCAGGCACTATAATAAGAGCTTTTTTTTTTGCCATCTACCTCATTTCTTTGCCAATGGAATGCAGAATCATCATTAGTCTTTCCAGCATGCAGCCAATTAAGTTCTAGTGAATTGTCTCTTCCAGTTTCAGGTGTGTGCAGATAAGCTATTTTCCCTTGCAGCTCTCCTAAGGGGCATACTTACCTTTTACTGAGCAACTACAATCAGTGCAGATTTTAAGAACTTCTGCCAGAAGATGCACAATATTAGTGCCACTTAAAAAAATGCTATTTAATCACCAGATATCAGGGCAGTGCAGAGTGTGGTGCATAGGAATTAGCTATTCAAAGACATGGTCTTACACTAACATACTCTGATGTAGGCTTTGTGATTTTCCTTGAATATGAACTCAGCATCCAAAGTTGCTTTATATCACTGTAAGTCTAGATATTACTGTGGCATATAAGACATATCAGAAAACTTTCGTGGCTCACAAGATATGGAAGAGATATTCTCAGAGCACCTGTTGACAGAAGAAATGTAACATTGCTCACAGGAAGTGGAGGGGGTAATAAATACAGACTGGTAAATAAGTTTACAAGATATTTACACAAGGCTGTATAGACCTCTATTCTGACTCAACACAGCTATTTGTCTGTTAGGCCTTTGTGACCAGGCACTTCCAAAGTCAATACTCTTCCTTCTATGATCTGGAAGTTGAGAGTACATCATATTCCACCTGGCTCTGTATTATCAGTACACCTTCATCTTGCTTCCCTCAGCCTGCATGTGTAGCACACAGGCAACCCATGTATGCATTTCCCAATCTCATAGTTTCAGTGACAGTGAGCTTCTCCTAGTATGTCAGACTGTGGTTAGTTTTTAAAACCTTAAGAAGTGATTCAGGAATCTAAGAAGAGCCTTTTCAATAGTGACTTAAGAGTCTCAGAAGCTTAATCCTCATGAGAAATAACATAAGACAGGAGCATCTCAAAATCCCTAGTTATTTTTGAGTATATGGCCGTTTCTCCAGACACCAACTTCTCTTCACTTTGTTCATATATTTTTCATCTGTTTGTTCTCCTACCTCTCCTCCTCGCCTGTCTTCTCTTTTAGCCAACCTAATTATCTCTTTTCTTCATCTTTGTAAGAGAGATGCATCTCTTTACACAATTACCCTTTTCTCTGTAACACCTGGAAGTCTGTGTATACATGAAAAGATGGTATTTTGGATTCAAAGGCTTCTTTTTTTCACCTTTTTTTTAATGTTCTAGAAGCCATTGTTATGTTGGCTCCAGTGAAGGATAAAGATTAATACAGTTGTTATTGACACTCCCAACTCATAAGCTGCACACTTATCTTAATCTCAGTGCACTGATGACATGGGAGACATGCTCCCTCTGCCTGAAAGCCCTGTGCCACACATGGGATCCATCTCACAGACAGAATGCCAGCTGGAATGCCACAGTTATCTTTCTCCTTTATCTGAAGTAGGACAGAGCATATTAAATTACTGTGAAGAACTCTGAGGCTGCAAAGGAATACACTGGTCCAGCAGTATGGTATGCTGGACCCCACTTGCTTTAGATCTCCACAGAGACCTCAGGGTGGCTCCATTTCCATGCTATTTCAAGAACTGCCACACTGCTCTCACTCTCAAATTTAAAGGGCAGCAGAACACTATAAAGTGCAAGGCTATTATCCCTGGGTCGTTGGAAAGCCCACCAATCTCCAAACAATCATGGGCTCAGGTAATAGAGAGGCCAATTCTGCAGGCTATTAAAGTATGAAGGAGGGGTCCCCTGAGCCAGCACACAACTCATGGCCAGTTGGCAAGCTCTCCTACTCACTGACAGATTCCTTCCCTGAGGCCAGCTGGCTCAGAAGGAGGCAACAACAGTGATGCTCTAGGGCTTCAACATGGATAATCATGTAAGAGAGAGATGGAAAAGACCTAGTAGGTCACCAAGTTCCTTTATCTGCCAATGCACAGAAAGATTTATGTGCTAAGAGCGTAACCAGTGCACCACCACTTTAAGACTTCTATTTTAATGTCAAACCATTGTGATCAGTTCTTACACTTGGATAAGGCATCTGGGCTATACTGATTCAGATCACCAAGGTCTGATGCATCAGAATACGCAAATAATACTCACTTCCAAATTAATACAGCAATTAGGCACTGCAATATATTTTGCTTAGTTCAGGAAGAATTTATTTTACAAAGCAGAAGATCTGTAAGATCTTAAATGGGCCAATCTTTTTTCAATAAAACTATATAATCAAAAGAGAACACACTCAGAAGCCTGTAGGTTAGTATACTGCTGCCATCACTATAAAGACTTGATGCTTATGTTCATATAGTTTTACTGCCAAGCACCTGTTTGCTCAAGACTACGAAGACCTCTACCTATGCTTTTTGTCTCTAATGCCCAAGAAAATGTTGGAACTGTTTTTACTGAAACAGTATTTTTTCCTCCTTCAAAGAGACACAGGGTTCAGCCTTTCCTGGCCTAACTTGCAAGCTGCTGCTCTGCTGGTTCAGTCATGTCTTGGCATCAACTAACACTCTTCATAACACCAACAAGGTGCCTCAGTTATACTCAAGTAATTCTTCTGCCAGTATACTGTCCTTTGGCATGCAAAGTGCCAACTGATTTTAGGACTAGAATGTATTTTAGAAAGCTTGGTGCTGGTCCTATATTATTCAGGCCATGCCAGTAATGGGATATTACTGACAAGACCAAAATTCTGGTCCCTCAAATATGTCCAACTTCTGCACTTCTCAGCCTAAGAGGCCAAGCTGTTCTTCCTCTTTCATGTGTGCTTTATCACCTGTTGTTCTACTGAAAGTGGCTGCCCTACTCCTGGGAACTGTACATTGACACATCTGTAATACTGCCCTAACAGGCATTCCCCTGAACTTGCATCCCTGTATGAAAAGAACAGCTTCTTCTCACAAGTCCACTGTACCTGAGGGGAAAAAAAGAGAAGTCAGATTCACAAAAATGGTGTGTATTAGAAGTAACTCCATGATTTTTGCAAAAGCATCAAAAGGACAACAGGGACAATGGTAGTGTCAGATGCCATGATAAGCAAAAGCAAAAATGTCTGACACTGATCAAACACTGCTGCTCAAAGAAGAAACATCAGCTTGTTACAGAGGAGCATTACAAACCAACTGGATTATAACATAAGCAAGCTTGCAATTCTGCCCTGTCCTACCTCCAGATTCTGTTGTTTTCAGCAGAAAGGCTGACACATCTGGAATTGGAAGCAAAGGTAACATAGGGAATTGTTAAGAATTCCTAGGTGTAGATTCTTTGAAGGAGCACAAGTTGTTCCCTTCAAACTACTGCATTTAACAACACAGAAGAGAGATGTACACAGAACTGAGCTCTGGCAGTGTGCCTCCTCCACCTTCAGGAGCACTACCCACACCTGCCTTCAGCTCCTCCTGCAAAAGACACAGCAGCTGTGGAGCTGTGTCTTTGTACGGATTTGTAAAATAAGGGAAAATTATGAAAATTCACTACCCATGCTACATTCCCTTCTACTGTTCATTGCATTCAGATCGCAGGAAGGCTGTAAAACAAGTCCCTGTCATACTACTGTGACCTGTGCCCTTTCTGCCACTGTTATTATTTGTTCATAGGTTCATAGGTAACATGTTACCTGCACGTGAAGCTTTCCCTTTTGAAAAGTAAAAGGATATGAAAAGACATGATAAACAGTATCCCTTCAGCAGTAAATGCCAGTGGGGAGAACAGATAAACAGTAGCAATACCCCTTCTAAAACTACAAGCCTGACCTTATAAAAGAAAGTCCGTTTGTATGCTTTTTTTTAAGTGGTTTACCACACAAAAAAATACAAGGACCCTTTCATGGAGCCACTGATCTTATATAAAAGAAAACAATATGTCATCATTCCTCATATTGAAATAAAAAACCCTTCACAGGTATTTCTTCACTATCAAGAGCTACCAGCTCTCTTCTAAGTACAGTAAAAACGGAAACAAACCTTAAGCCCTTAATGCTATAACAGTGGAATCATTACACACATATAGATCTGTGTACACGTAAAATTAAAACTTGCTGTACATCTCTGACAGGGCATTGCCTTTCAACCTTTGCAATCTTCTATTTACCTGTTTTCCAGCAATTCCTGAACACTGCAAATTGGGTTTCCCTACATCACCAAGATCATAATGAAAGAGTGGTTCTCACCAAAACTTCTTACTTCTAAAGTCCTGATTAGTGTAAATGACAAAAAAATTAAAAAGCTGCACTTTGTAGAAGCTATTGTGCCTTCATCTACAGAAACAAGCTGTGCTCAAAAACTGCTTAGCTTACAGTATTTCCAAACCACCCACAAGCTCCATGGAATTTGATACAGCAGATATGCATAATACTTGCTGCACTTGAGACTACTATAGGAGATATGCCTGCTGAATCAGCCTTCAAAAGCCAGACTAATCATAAGCCGTGGATAGCATGAAACTGTTCTCATGAGGGCACAACAAATTAAGTGTGCACAAGAAAGTCTGCTTCACTAATGGATCCAAGGTATAAGGCTTTGCAAATTCACTAGAAGATGATCACCCGAAGTGGAAGAACTTTGGGTAGGCAGGAAAGGCAAATCTACTGACAGAAGAATAATCTTCTCAGCTGGGCAAGGCGCAGGGAGCAGCTGCTCCATCAACCACCCCACTGAACTCATTTCCCAGCAGTGGTTAGAGAAGCAGTTCTGTGAGTCAGAATTTTATAGGCATCAGCAGCAGAAGAAATCTGGCTGTTCCTCTTTCAACAGCAAAACATGCTGAAGGAAAATGGTACACATCTACATTACTGAAACCAAGAATTTGAAGACCTGGACACCCTAAATATCTTTTTTACTAACTTAAAACAAGCTACTTCACTTGTCCCTATGCAAGCCAAATTGCAAATTACTTGTTATGGTGGGAAATGTTACCAAGTCAGAAAACCAGACTCTTGATCATTAATAGAGACCTTTATGTAGCTTCAGAGAGTATTTCTGCCAACACTACTAGCACAGAGTCAAGAGTGGCAACATCAGCTCTTACCTCTAAAATGTCCATTATAATCTGAATGCAAACATGCCAACAGCAGTGCCCAGTTCAACTACTCACTGTGATGAAACCATTTGCTGTGACACCAGTAAAGGCATATTTTATGTCACCTTCACCCATCTAGAAGTAATGCTTTTTAACAAGTGCATTAAAATTCAACCACTGACTGAGGGTCAGTCACCCTATGGACACATTTCTTTTTTCTGAGGCTACTAAGGGAGCCCAAACAACTGTGTATAGACTCCTGGTTAACATTGCCCAAGATTAATTCCACCTCAGGTATGTACACTTCACCAAATACAACTGCCAGAAAAGCTCTCCAACACCACAACTTTCCCCTTCACAGGGTATGTTTTACATGCACAGCCAAACCAAATGTTATACTTCCATAATGTTTTAGAGAAAACTGGGGACAGTTGCATGTGTGCTTATTGATGTGACATCAGGCCATAACAAAAGAAGTGAGGATTTTATCTCCTTAGCAATGTACTGAGTCAATTGGTCCCATTCAATACTCTGCCTAAGACACAGCATCTTCTGATACAGACCACATGAAAACCATCAGAGTTTTCTCTCTTCTGCAAGGCTGCTCCCACTGCTCCCCAACATGCTGATGTCCCATTCCCACTGACTGGGAACGCACCAGCACACTGCTCCAGTCAGGATAGCAGGGAAAGGCCTCACTGCACAGATCATATGCATACACCTCCATAAGGAGCTTGTTCCCCCTCAGGCTTCTGCTGGACACCTGGAACATTCTATTATTTTGTTGAGAAAGAAAACAAAATTAGAGCGCATTTTTTCATTTGTAAATTATTCTAACTGATTTAACACCATATTTCATCACTGTATTATTGGCAGTAACCATACAAGCTTTGTGGTCCTCATGCAGAACCCAGATACAACTGTCACGGGTCCTGCGGAAGGAACAGCACACAGGTGCACTGCCCCAGGCATGGATTTGTTAAGATTCCAGTTCTTCCTTCCTCCAGGAAAAAGAAACACCCACTGATATGAGCAGCAACACTAAACACTCTTCCTTTATATTGTCAGGTGCCGGAGCTGGCGAGTCCATTTTCCTAGGTACCCATATTTGCTTGAGGTGGCAGCATGCAGAGAGTCTACTCTCCATCCTGCTTCTCCATCCTGTCACACACACAGCCCAAGAAATCTTTTTATGCCTTCCCCCTCTGCTTGCAAAAAGCAAGTTACAAGACTACTTTCATTTTTTGTCTCTTTACAGACACACCGAATAGATGGCTTCCCATCATGGCCCTGCATGTTTATTCTAGTAAATTATTCAACTTATTCTGTGTGGAGCAAATTAATTTCTACAGCAATTCAGCTGCTACTCCATCTACAGCATATATACTTGCTGAAACAGATTAATTCTGCCATGCAACATCATCTTTCGTTTTCTTCAGCATCTGCACAGACTTTTTATTCAGATAAAACTATTCTTCTCCCCTTGACCCCCCCATTCCCTGCCACAACTGATGTTGCTTGGACATAATATAGTGCTTTTTCTTGGGAGTAAAAAAAATATTTTCAAAAAGTTGATAAATTCTGTGAATCTAAAAAGCATTTTACATTTTCCAAATCTTCTCCACTTGATTTGTTCATACCTAATTTTCACAGATATTCATTATTTAACTCCCAAACACATGGGTTGCAATATATCAAATCCTAAAAAAAAGAAGAGATTTGAATGGAACTATTCTAAAAGCAGGAAATGAAAAATGAGGTCCAATCTACAATGCTCTGTCACTGTCATTTAGCCACATGGGATCTACTTATTTGTACTTGGAACCAACTGCTTAGCTGCTTGCACTGACCTCCTGAGTGGTAAACAAAGTTACCCAAATGTCACCAGATTATCTGCTGTCAAGCACAGAATATTTTCATCCTTTTCTAGTATGAGAATATCCCAAAATTAACTTGGTTCTTTGTGCAACACTACATTGTCAGGTTCATAATGCAGAGACTTTACCTGCTATAAACATGAACAAAGTTGAGATTTTTTTACCTAATCAGGGGAAAAAAAGCAAAAAGAATATACATGCTGATTGGATTTTTTTGTATACTATCAGATTATCAGATTGGGGTTGCAGTTTATTTGTTTACAAAAGTCTGAAATAGAATCAAAAATATTCACTACTTTACCTTGTCATCTGTTCAAATAAAAAACTTTTGGAAAAGTCTGAATGGTTTTAGGATTTGCACATACTTTATGACCCAAGGTGACCTTCTCCTGCCTGATTTGAGACTGCTTTCTCAGGAGCCAGACAGCATTTCTTCAGTACACAACTGTTGATGTATATAAGACACCTTCTGTAAAGTTAGACACATTGTTTTAGAACAACACAGAAGTTCAAGTTGCAAAGGAATACACTACACTACACTGTTTGTGAAATGCTCTGATTCATTGCTCTAAAGTGTATATATAACTACACACAAATTATTATTAGTCACTTTCATCATTTTCTGAGAGACGTCTCTCCAACTTTGCTTGCCTTACTGGGGCATTTATTATATTGACACAAATCTTAGTCATACCAATGGTACAAGTAGGTACTGACTTAGTCTCGGGGTTCTGTCAAAGCTCTTTCTAAAAGAAGGTTGAGCAGCTCTGACACATTCCCCAAGCAACTCCACTTACACCAAAGCAAAAACAACTGCTACAAGCAGCACCAGGTCCTCAGGAGCACAGGTCACTGCCCTGTTTACACAGCAGGACCAATACAGTACAGAGATGAGAAATTACTGTTTCAATGTCTCCTTGCACCCCCCTACCTGCCTGCACTCACCCATCACATCTTCTAGGATATTTGCAGGCTGAGTTCTATCAGGCAGGTTCTATCTCTCATTTGGCATTTGTGCCTGTCCCATTTTAAGGGGGTGCCTACACATGCCTTGGTCTGCTACTTAAGAAAACAATACTACTAAGCAGAGCTGTGCTTGTCCAAGAAGGAGAAGACACTTTTTGTATTCTCCTACTTGAGGGGTGAAATCACTCCATCAACAGCTCAAATACTTTTTCTGTGTCCTTTCTGTTCCTTTTTATGCCCTTCTACATACCATCTTAGTGCCTAACACAAAACAGTCCAATACATTCTCCTCATTTGCTCCAGGTTACATATCTGAATATGTCCGAAATGCAACAGTGCAGGCATTGTGTAAGATATATGTCAGTATTTTCCAAACAACAACATAATTCACTGGTTTCCATATTTTTATTACACTTCTCTCCACAGGGACAGCAGAACTCTCTCTCCCAGTGGGAAAATCACTCCTGCTGTTGGACACCAGCAGCAGTTCTGGCATCTAACACTAACAGCATTATCAATTTATGACTTTAGGAACACTACCAGAATCTAGTAGTAGCGTCTCTAATATTACAGATGGCCCATTTGTCCATTTTTTCCACATGGTCCTTCGTGTCTTTTCTTACATCCTTATTAGTGTTTCATGAGAGCACTTACCTTCTCTCACATAACACAGCTTTCAAAAGGCTCTTTCCAGCTACAATTCCCACAGTAAACAAGCTGAAACCAACAAAGAGCTCCTGCTGTCTGCCCTTCCCCCATCACCCCCATGAAGATATATGGTCACCTGTTCCCTGAATAAGGGGTCCCAGCTGAGCAACCCACACTCTCCAGCTCGGTGTGCACAGCTCTGCCATGTACCACACATGCACGTACCAGTCACACTGCAGGGTCCTCTGGGCAGCCACTCTTCCTGCCTGAACTGGGACACAACAAGGGAGGATAAAAAGAGAAACATTATGAAGGATATAAAAAAATAAAAGCCTTCAGATCCCGGAACAACCATGTCAGCAAGAGCACAAGTGAGAAGCACTGTGCTCCTGTCTACTTCGTAAGACAAGAGATGGAGCATGGGGATGAAGACAGCACGTTTTGCTCCAGCCCTGTAGTCATGGCTGCTGGCATCCCTCACAGCAACACTTCAGCAGTCAAATATCCAGGTGTAGGATGAAGATAAGAAAGGTGGAAGCACCCCCCTTTTGGGTGAGAGGTCTTAAAGCACCCTTTTAATACAGTGAGAGCCAGGCAAAAAAAGCATTTGCTATTTGACCACATCTTGTAACACTGTTTACTGCAACCTCAAGAACCCTTACATCATTTCTCTCTTGTGTCCTTACACAAGAAGATACAACCACCAGGATGAGCCAGGTAACTTCCAGTCTCAACAGATATTCCAAACAATAAGGGACAGGCTTTGATACAAAGTCTGAAAACTTTTTTTAAAATGGCAGCATTTCATTGAAATAGCTCAACTACACAACAAGTGAAGGAAGTCTAATTCTCACACAGGCAGAGGGGTAGGTCCTCAGCAGAAGTCAGCCAACTCCACCTACATCAGCTGTACTCTGCCCTGATCACCAGATTTAAAACTCATTACAACTATTTTATAGTTCTGCTAGCTTAAAACAACCTATTTTAGTTTTTAACTCTCTAAAAATTGTGACCTTTAGTTTAAAATCTGTTACTGAATGTGAAACATAGTAAGTATTCCTAATTTTACTCAAAATATTTAAAATTACTGCTGTCCTTAACCATATTTACTACAGCAAAAGGGAAAAAATATAAAACCAGTTACTCAGAAAAAGAAGTATATATATTCTGTAGACTGCTCAACAGATTTAATTCAGGTGTGTTTTATGACCATTTTTACTTCAAGATTTGTGTATATATATAGAAATTACTGATGAGAGAATTGCAGTTATGTTGCACTGAAGTGAAAGTCATGCTGTGATAAAAATGTGTGTTTCTTTATACATCAGAGAACCAGAATAATAGGCTATTATATGGGCAATATTTGATTTATGATTTAAATTACATGTATGATTTTCTTATTTTTTAATTTAGTTGTTTGTGTTTTTTTAACATGAGTCCTTGACTTAAAAGAGATTATATTAGTATGTACAATGCCTAGCAAAACAACAGTCTAGATTTCCCTAATATGCTTTAAAGAAATCAAATTCCCTGAGCTAAGTGATCATGCTAAGTGTTTTTTAAATAATTTTGGTTAAATTTCTGATTTTTACAGGTAAATGGTACCAACCTTCAGACACTTTAAAGAAGGTAGTTTATACAATACCTGTGAGCTTCCCAACATCCCTAATGTTTCATATTTCTAATATGTTTTCATACAAAGTAAATTAAATTAAATATTCTTAACCACTTTAAACAAATAGCTACAACACAGTATGTTGACTGCCTGTGGCTGAAGTCATCAGAGACAACTTTGCCTCTCTGGAGACATGTAGTTCTGGTTTTGCCAACAAAATTTCCCGTGCCACGTCTTCTATGTGTCATCCTAATTTTCCTCCTTAAGTATCCCAAAAGGGAAGAGATAATGAGAAATGAAAGGACAGGAGGAAATGTAATCCTGCAAGCCTGAAGGATCCTTTTAGTTCTGGAAAGGGTTATCAAGGCCCTGGAATTATCTCAGTAAGAGCATCAGGCTGATAATGCCAAGGTCACAGGTTTGATCCCTGTGTGGGCCATTCTCTGAAGAGCTGGACTACACGATCCTGGTGGGTTCCTTCCAACTCATAATGTTCTGTGCTTCTGCAATATAGTGTTCTTCAAGTTCACAATAAAAACACCAGCCCACTTTCATATGGGCAGCAAATTTGCTGACAGAGAAACATGTCTGCTTTTTAAATAATGAAAATGTCTTCAACATGTTCCTGTCACTGGAAATCACTTCTTGCAGGAGCCATTGTCAAAATCTACCCACATGTAGACTGGATGTAGTAAGGCAGGGGTTACAGGGGGAAGAACATAAAAGCACTCATTAACCAAAAAAGAATAAATGGAAATACCATAAGCCTTTTAAACTGAAACACTTTTACTTCTGTTAATCCAGCATGTTCATTCAACAAACAAGACAAAACACTGAAAAATATGGAAGCATGAGATTTTTGGAATTAAAAATGAATTTTAATGCTAGCATCAGAAGAAAACTCTTGTCTGCCATATTAAATCAGAAAACACTGCGTATCTCCACAATATTCAATATATATACACCCGGGTCTGCCCAAAAAAAAATCAGTGTAAAAGTATGAAAATGTGAACGGAAAAAGTGGACACATAAAGCAGCTGAAGCTGAAAATATCAGCATCCCACACTGATGATATAATAAACCAGCAGAAAAGGTAGAGCAAGGCTAAATAAAGAAGGTGCAAATATGCATTTGCAAGCCAAAGTTGAAGAATGAGTGGAAAAGGACCAGGTTTTATCTTTGTCCAACTACAAAGGGGGAGGGTTCCCCAGTTGTACAGTGTATTTTGCAACACATCAAGTAGGTTTGTGCAGAAGAAAACAAGCAATATTGGGCAGAAAGTATGACAGAACTAAAGCAAATTAACTATTTGCCAAGGGCAGAGAACATATCAAGTTCTATGATTTAGTAAGTCTCATTATGTTAGAGCCTGCCTTGATCCAGAAGCCAAGAAATTATGTGACTTGTCTTTTCTTATTTCAATTTCTAACATTCCTGATCACATAGAAAATTGAAAAAGCAAGCCCAGCAGTTCAAAATCCTGAAAACAATATTAAAAAGTACTCAAAAATCATTAGAGACATCATGATTTTAAACAAGCTGATTTTAGCCTGCTGATTTATTAAAAGCCAACCATGGCTTTATCTGCTTTCTGAATGAATCATGGCTATTTATGAAGACACTGAAAGCTGTTCTGAGCAAAGGAAAAAGAGCCAACAGCGAGGCAGACACAAAAAACCCAACCACCAATGAATCATTTGAAGGTATCCCCAATGCACATAATTATTATACCCATTAAGCAACATTCACTGCAATTGTTTGGCTTAAATCAGTTACCTGGAATGTCTTCTGATCAGGCCTGTTCCAATTAAGTGGCACTTACTTATTACCCTAATCATGCAGTATCAGTTCAAAGCAGCATAGTACAGCTTCACCTTGAAAGCAATCAGCCTAACATTTGGCAACCGAAAGCAAGAGCCCTTGAGTTTGCAAATGACAAAAAACTTATATATAAGTATAAAGCATCATTACATTGTCTTGTCTCATTTTCTTTTATTTCTAGAATTCTCCTCACATAATTCTTAAAGCTCCTACCAGTTGAAGAAGACCTGTTAAAAAATGAAAGAAGGATTAAACACATACTAAATGCCACATATTTTGCTATTCCTGAAAAGGAAGTTGCTTACTGCCAAGTCCACCAATAAATCATGTCCTTAAACACCACATCTACAGATCTTACAAATATTTCTATGGATAGTAACTCAAGCACTTCCCCTGGAATCCTGTTCCAATGGTTAATAACCCTACCTTTTGAGTTGAATTTATAAAAATGGAAATTTCTGCACTCTCCTCCATATATTACTCTTTTAAACTTGTTTTGCCACTCTTTAACTCTGAGTTAGTTTCTTTTATGACGTATATCTCTTCTGTTTCATAGAATTATGTAGTTTTTGCTCATCTGAAACCTATGTGTTTCACAATACAAAAGCAGTCATCTCTCTTACATTAAAAACTTCATTAAGGCACACATATGAAAGTTATTGTAGAAAATGTTGTAGATGGAATTTCTAATGCTTCACAGTAGAGTATTTAGAGTTACTACATAGACAAATACATCTAAACTAACATAAACTATGCATTTCAATGTGTACATTTATTTTGGCTTTAAGCTAGATTAACAATTGAAGAAAAAAAATTTTAAAACCCTAGACTGTCAACAATCTTTTTTTCTTCAGGTAATGTAAGTGCATGAGCCAGCAGTGCCCTTGTGGCCAGGAGGACCAGTGGGATCCTGGGGTGCATCAGGAAGATTGTGGCCAGCAGTTTGAGGGAGGTGATCTTCTCCTTCCACCTGGCCCTACTGAGGCCACACCTGCAGTGTTGTCCCCAGTTCTGGGCTTCTCCATACAAGAAAGACAAGGAGCTATTGGAGAGGGTGCAGTGGAGGCCACAAAGATGAGGAGTCTGGACCACCTCTCTTCTGAGAAGAGACTGCAGGAGCTGGGCCTGGAGAAGAGAAGACTCAGAGGGGATCCCATCAATACACACAAGTATTGATGGTGGGTGCCAAGAGGATGGTGCCAGACTTTTCCGTGGTTCCAGCATAAGGACAAGGAGCAATGGGATAAACTAAAGCACAAGGAGCTGCACCTCAACAAGAGGAAGAACTTCTTTACATTGAGGGTGTCAGAGCACTGGAAAAGGCTGCTCAGAGAAGTCATGGAGTCTCCCACTCTGTAGACATTCAAAACCCACCTGGATGAGCTCCTGTGTGACCTGCTCTAGGTAACCCTGCCTTGGCAGGGGGGTTGGACTGGATGATCTCCAGAGGTCCATTCCACCCCTACTGATGCTGTGATGCTGTTATCTGGACAGCAGACAGGATGAAGGTAGACTGACACACTTGCCAACCTGTAGTAACTAACCACTAGAAGACTGAAATGCAACCTACCTCTGTTGCCTTCATTATTTGAGCTAGTTAATTTTAAACTATCTCGAATACTCCTACATATCACGATATATTTTAGGAGAACTTTACTAAAGTCTGAAAGGCACCTTACTTCTCACATCCATGCACCTTCAGGAAACAAGCCTTTGACAAATACTACCCTAAATCCTCTGGGCTCAGCTCTAAATAGAGTCATCACTGCCAAATCAAAACTCTTTGTGGTCACTGACAGTTTATAGGGAATTATTTCAGGCTGTTTTATCTCATGTAAGTTTAACACAGATATCAGGACAGGCCTGTTCCAGTGTTCAGTTTCAGCTTACAAAAATCTGCAAGCAATATATATGTCATAAAACCAGATTGGGAAACAGAGCCCTATACTGTGGAACTACATAAGAAACTGACCATGCTAGGTTTGTTTTCAAAAACTGATGTAGAAGGTCTTCAAAGTCCTGCCTGTGATTTACAGACATCATAAGCATACATTATTAAAAAGAGACATCAGTTACAGCAATCAATTTCTATGACTACTGGCAATTCTCTGCATAATCCAGCCTAGCAAGGTTTCCATACAGCTTTCTCTGAAATGTGGTTGCAAGCTGTCTTTACACATTAAGTATCAGAGGCATGCATGTCAAGAGACACAGACTCTTGTTGTTTAAGATTTGGTTGCTCAAAAAGCTTAAAAATTCAATAAATTCTAAACAATTAGCTGCTCAAAGTCAGCCCTATTTAAGATGCCTGAAGCTGAGCTTCAAAAACCTCATCACTCAAAATCATTACTTCCTTGCAAAAGGGCAGAGGAAAAAATAAAAATCACAACCTCAACACACATCTACAGTAAATTGATTCATTACCTATAGCTCTTCAGTGAGGAAAAATCCAGGTCTACTGAAAAAAAAGAAGCTCCCAATGTTTTAATCTCAAATCTTTCCCAGAAAAAGCTCTTCATTCTTATTTACTTAGTACCTCTCCCCATTTAGTGCTTTTACAGCAAACAGGCTGAATTCAGTGAGTCTCTCGAGGCTGCAGCTGACCCAGGCTACCACCCCTACAGACCTCTAGCTGCTCATCATCACTTCTTGACGATCACCCAGCATGAGAGCACATCACTACTGTACTCTACTCAAGCTCTTTCAAAATAAAGGCAGGTTAACTTGCTGCTGGAAAGATTCATAACAGAATTTTTTCAATGTTCTATTAGTTTAGGTCATTTTGAAAGAACCAGGTTAGGGAGCAAATGAGTGAGCAGTTAAGCTTGACAATTTGGATGGAGAGCCTTCTGTCCCAAAGTCACACTAACACAATGGGGCAGAAAAGGTGAACAACTGGCATGGTAACTTCCTTAGCACACCTGGCTGCAGATTACACCATGCTGAAACCACTACAGGCAATCACTGATGCTAAAATACATGGATTTCACTCTTCCTTGCTTGATTGCTCTTGAGCCTGTTTGAAAAAATAAAGTACTAAGGTGCAGATCAATGAACAGAAAATGCAACATATGTACAGGGTGGTAGACTATACCCTGAACTGTCATGACTCAGTTAACTCAACATGTATTGAAGTACACAAGTTACTCAATGTGAACTCTCATTGTGATACTGCAGCAAAAAATGAAATTGAACCTTGAACAAAACAAAGAGAAGCAGGTAAATGAATTCTTCTCTGTAGTACTGTAGTACTGACAGCATTGTAGAGACCAATAATGAAATCTCATGCTTCTGGCATCTGATTTTCCTGAAAGGAAATCATAAAACTGGAAGGAAAACAGAGAAGTTATGCAAATGTACTTGAAGTCTGCAAAAAATGTCCTCTGGTAAGAGTCTTAAAGAGGTCACTTTGATTAGCTTAAAAAAAAAAAAAAAAGACACACTGGTGTATTGAATAAAAGTACTTTTTGTAGTACTTTTTTGTAGGAGTGTACTTTTTGTAGAAACAAAAACATACTGAAGGGCTTCCCAACCTACCATGACAAGTCATAAAGAGAACTTTTGCCTAGAAAATTCATTCTGAACAACTCTAATGAAAACCAGGACTTTCTAGAATGTAGAAAGTCTAATCTTTCTACATTAGAATGTAGAATCTCTAATCATTAAGAATGATTAACCAATACAGTAAGTAGAAAAAGCTTTACTGAATGCTTGATGCCTTCCTTCAGATAAATACTTATATTTTCTAAAATACTTTGGACAAATCAAATTCAAATATTAAGCATAGTTTTCAATTCAATAGAGGGATAACTGAATAGTAAGTCATGGCTGAATCACCTGGTCAAACTCTGGCTAAATTTGTAGCTTTATGAAATTGTATTATTCTCAAAACCAAATCTCTTCCATTTCCTCTACACATGCCAATGTGAAACATGGAAATTACAAATATGATCAGTTCTTAAAACAATTCTTAAAAAGACATCTTTAATTTGCTGTATATTTTACTGCTGAGGACAAGACAACTAAAGAATTTATCACCTTAGCTACCTTGGTTATATCATTTCACTCAGTGTTATCTCCTTGTCTCCCACACAAGAGTCATGCTGTTATCAAAGCCTTTCTCACTAAACAATTATTTCCTTTTATGATTTCTTCTGGTTGGTCAAAGATAAGGGCTTACAGTGAGGTTGATTAGTGTTGCAAACAAATAGGAGTAATACTAGAGCAGATATAACTAAGCTGAAGTAATCAGCACTATTAATAACCTTTTGATTTCTAATCAAATACAGTTCTGACTTCTGCTGCCACTTTGCTTTACATCTTCTAAACTACAAAAGAATTAATATTTTATAAAATATTCTCAATATGCCAGTCCTTTTATTCTCTTGTTTGCTTTTTGTCTTATACTTAATGATCTTCACTAAGAAAAAATAAAAATAACAAATTTATTAAAAAAAAAATTCTATACTTTATACAGCTTTTCCTGGTAACAAGATGTAATTATATATTGGAATATGAAAGTCTGATTTATTTTTTTACTCTAGCAACATTTCTGAAAACAGCAAAATCACATTTCTTGATATTTGCTTTAAAAAAGAACCCAACACAAAGATACAAAACCAACCAACCAACAATCCTTGCTTGGCACATACAACTGTGGCAAAACCCAGTTCATACAGTTAACATATGGCAAAATTACATCCAAAAATAGGAACCTAAAATGTTAGGCCTTAAAAACCTGCACTGCAGGTAGCACTTCACATCCTTTCACAATCCTGGGCAGCTACTAATCCAATGATGCTCATTCTGCTCAAGTAATGGGCAATGTCCCTTACAGAAAACACCTAAAACCACTAGAAATACATCATCTCCTCATCCTCAGCAAATCCTAGATAGGCACCATACTCTTCCAAACATGCAAAGCCTTTCACTGAGACTCTCTAAGGGGGATTACATCCAAAGCACCAAGTAAGTCCTGTAGCTCAATCTACTCATGGGAGAAGCTCAGTCGTTTCACAGACACATATGTTTGTGATCTCCACCAGTATAATTATTTTATAATGGTCTCTCCATGATCTTTCCAAATATTCTTTTTTCCCATGTGAAAAAAAAAGAAAAAAAAAGAAGCAAAATATATGTATAACAATCTCTTTTTTCCTGCTTGATTGCTATCTTACAGTTGCAATAGTCTTAGGAGAGTTGAATGCTGCTCAATAAGTTTATAGTTTATTCAGATATGAAGGTTTAGTGGTAATTCCAGAGACACTTCTGTACACTTGGGGTGTCATCGCTCCATACATCATGCAGCCCCAGCATGTGCACAGGGACAACAACCTTGCTTCACAATGCTCTAATGAACAAATTTCCATTTCATATGACACTTATTTGCAACAAGAGTAATATAAATTAAACAAGTTTGCTTGTTTAATTTTTTACAGCAATTTTTATAATTTATCAAATTTAATTTTTTTAATTAATTCATTATCTTGGTGCATATTTTAATAATTTAATTTCCATTTTTGTCTCAACTTTATTAGTTATCATAGTAAAGAGTTAAGTATTTCTTCTTTTCATTTTTAACATTGTTTTAGAAGCTAATGTGCAATTGAAAGGTTCTTCTTGCCATGGATATGCCCAAAAGTTTCTTTATAATGCTGTTTGTTTGGATGTGTCCAAGTTCATGTTCATAAAAAACCCAATTTATTTTCTAAAGCTATCCTCTAACCTCACAGTAAATAAAAAGAAACTAAAGCATTAATTTAAATAACTATTTAAAAAAGAGAACCAATTCATAAACCATCCCTAATTAACTTTATTTCCCAAAAAAGCCACACATCTGTTTTCACAGCTGGACATGATTCAACCACTGGTAACCAGAAAAAAGCCCCAGCCAAAAAACTGATACTCCAGCAAAGATGGCTACTATGCCAGCACAATCTGAGCAGGTGTTAGGACAACCTTTATTTATACTGAAAGGGCATGAGACATCCTGATGCTATTACTATTAAACCAGCAAATCTTATTGGAAAGACACCACTGGTTGAAAATGGACAATGCAAAAAGCACAACATGCATTTTACCAATCAAGCAGATTATAATTATGTGAGAACAGTGATGTATAATAATCCATTCTCTACCCACTTTTCTACAACAGATTCTGCAGGGCTCAGCTTCTGGAAAAAAATTCTTTGTAAATTATTTTTAATACAGCTGTTATTATGAGCATCAGAAAAAAATCAATTAACAATGCTGCCCTAACTCTTTAGAAAAAAAAAAGGACTTAGATAAATAGAAAAAGATTATGCTATTTCTTTTACAGAATTATTCTTATTCTGTAAGTGACATCAAAGAGCCACTACCCCCTCCTTTTTTCCCCCCTCTTTTGGCTTTGACATCACACAGAGAGAAAAGTATTCCTTTCACTGTCTCTTGTATAGCTGTAGCACCCAAGCTCTGCATACTGTTATCACTTTCTATCCTTGAATATGAATTATTTTAATCCTCCAGCAATTAACAGTCTTTTGGATGAAAATAGAAAAAGGCTGGGAGTGCAACCTTACTTTTGTTTTGCTAATTTATTTGGTCAGTAGTTCATTTTCTCATTGTTTCACAGGGCTTAAATATTTAAGTGTGTGCATGTCCTACTTACAATCTTTTTTTTTCCATTACATGTTTACAGCCATCTTTTCTTTCCCTTTTCTTTAAACCTGGAGTTTCCCACTCTCAAGTACATTTCATGGACAGCTTTCTGTCATAATTTTGCATTTTAGAGCACCACCTATTCATTTAATCACACAGCTTTTTGGTTGTGAGAAGAATAATCATCTTTTATTTGTAAAACCATTTTAAAAACAAAGAGACTGAACTGCCATGGAAGAACTGGCAGGTTTCCTCTACCATGACCAGGTCTCCTTGATCTCCTCACTGCTTTCTTGCTCCCACCACAATTACCATCAATACTTGTAATATATTCAAAGCATGGCAAGTTCTGGACAAGCAAGATGGAAGCAAAGTTCTCTGCCCTCAAGATACAGCTGTTTAAGGCCCCAGTCCAATACACCACACATTCATTTTAAACTATAAGCAGCTCCCTTGACTTCCAAGTGTTCACTGTTGAGCAATTAAGAGGTCTGCTGGATCAAGGCCTGAGCAAACTGTGAGACAGAGAGGTAGCAGGCAGATATAATAAGAAGCATCATGAATGACAGGTCAAAGTTCAGCAGATATATCAATTCACAATGTGCTGTTTGACTCAAAAAATATAATTAAAAAAGAAACAGAAAAAGAAAAGAAACTGTTGAAGTAAATTATCTCATTGGAGTGAGTTTGTGAGTTTTACAAACCAAATAAACCTCTGACATTGTAAAATGCTGAGTCTAGGGAGCCTGTGACAACTGTGGATATGTTTTATGAATGCACACATTCCTAAAATAAAGCTCCATCAGCCCCTCAGGAATCATTATACCAGACACACATTCTAAGCCCCAAAAAAGTTCACTGCAAACACGCAGTATTGTAACATTGACCTGCTCCAGCCCAAGTCAATTTGCTCTGAAAAACAAAAAGAAGGGCCAAACAAATGAACAGACTTATAGTCAAAATGAGAAGGTAAATGAATTTTTACAACAAACAGCTGCCTCAAAAATAAAATTAGGAAAAAGCTCCATCTTAAACAATGAGCACCATGGTCTCAAAAGAAGGCTAAAAGGCTGAATACAGGATCCTGAATTGCAAGCTACACTATTCCCATTCTGTCTTGTTTTTCCCCCCTTAATTACTTCAATGTTTGGTAGAATGAAGCAAATGAAAAAATACATCATTAGTCTTTTTTTATTTATTAGAAGAATAAAAAGCTATTGCTCATCTGATCGACAAACTGATCCAAGTATGGCAGCAGACACCAACCTAAGAAACAAGCAACAGATGAATAGAGTGAAATGCAGCAGAGTGATGAATGGGGTTTTGGTCAGTTTGTTCCACAGTTTTCCAAGTGCAAAATAAGATTACTCAGACAACAATAATCAGACAACAATGGCTTTCAAGACACCAGGTAGATGAAAGCCTACATGGTCTTCCTCAATGAGCTCATGACTTCAATGAGTCAAAGGGGAAAGCAAAAAATGAGATAGCAAAAAGTGCTTGTTCAGGGAACCAACCCAGCAAGCATCAAATCCAGCATCAATAATAAACAAAAAGATGTGGTATTAATGGTAAACAAGGAAAAACTAAATTATTCAGAGGCTTCAAAAGGACAAGAGGTGTCAAGTCTAAAGTACTAAATGAGACAAGTATGGGCTTCAATCTGCATTTTTAAGTAAGGGCAAGAGAGTAGGTGGGGCAATCTAGACACCATGTACAATCAGGGCTTACCTTGTATACAGAATGGATGGATACATTGGGGTTACTGGGGATGACTGTGAGAAAAAGGCTGGTTAAGTCACAGCAGCAGGAAATGGTGTGGGTGGTGACTTTAAGGTCAGAGCTTTAGGGGATCAGAAATAAACAGAAATGCAAGCCAGTATATAGAAAATCGTCAGAATTTAGAAACAGCCTCCTTGAAAGGAAGGGGGTGAAAATGATACTTGGATTACGTCCTTTAGAGGTATGAAGAAAGTCTCTGCAATGTGAAGAGATTGAGTGTGATTCTGAACTGTTTCTCACGCTGATTTTGTCTGTACATTGGTATTTTTCCAAGCATGAATAACTCCGTATAATACAGAAACAGATAGCAGCAACTGACTGTAAAAAACTTTCTTTGTGAAATTCAAACTAGGATACTCATTAAAGTACAAGATATTACCTCCCCCTACAGTAGAGACTGACAGCATTCACTCATTCTAGCAACTGTAATAATGTCCCTTTTCTTCTTTATCCTTCTAATAACCAGAACATAGATCATGAGGTCAAAAGTGGCAGAAAAATTTACATCACCTTCAGCAGGCTTTGCATACAGCCTACAACACTTACTCTTAATTCTTCCCTCCTCCACAATTTCAATCCTAATCTACTCATTCCAGAGTATTGAGAAGCTCTCTAATCAACAGCAACAGCATTATTTGTGGTTGAGTGCTACCCTTCTGGAACATTTGTACAGGTGAATATACCTGTAAAAGTATGAGAAAAGCTTCACACAAGGATAACAGAGGGAATCTACAGTTTAAAAAATCCATATATTTTCTAGAACGTGTTTTGCGGGGAGATGATTAAATATTCTATATGCAATTAGTAAATTGTCAATAGAATTCAATAAATGTTGTTTAAAAAAACCTAATTATTTGTTACAATAACCACCAACTATTGCCATTTTGTTTGTGAAGATTTGTAAACTACTTCCATTTGAGAAGTAATTGATTCCATTTTTATCATTTGCTCAAGTTTATGTGGTTGTTCGCATCCAAAGAGATGATAACATCTATTTGCAGCAAATTATACATTAAATTCCTCATTCAAAAGCTTTAATGGAAAACAAAATGCTAATTTGTGCTGTAAACGGAAGTACAAAATCATAATCACTCATTGTTAACATTAGGATCTAAATTGCTCTTGCAAATAAAAAAATGGGTTAAAAATGTGGAGAGCTTTTGCAAGCCAAAGTACCAGTGCCTCTTACTCGCTCATGTGTTATATTACAAGTGATGAAACGAACCTCTCCTCTTCATGCCAGCACAAACTACCCCTTTTTGAGGGAAAGAATAATGGCCTTATGATTGCAACATAAGGGTGCATGTCAGGTGACTTGTTCTATCCACAAGTCTCCAACCAGCTTCCCAAATACGAGCTGCCATGCACTCTCTGCTAGACAAACGCGACTGGATACAAGGGGCTGTCTGCACAAGCAAGAACTGTAGAACTGTAAAACTGGAAGAGCCAGAGAGCTGGTCCTGACAAAGGATCCGATGTCTACACCTCATGCTCTGTACCACACACTTCAGGGTATGGTTTGATTATTTACCTTCACCCTAGATCTGATCTCATCTCATTAGCTGAATATAAATTTGTAGCGCTAGGGGCACTCCTGGAACACATCTCACAGTCCAGCTTTATCCAGAAGGAATTCTGATCAGTTGCAATGAGATCAGCCTGCAACAGTAACCAGAGCCCAGCAGTGTTGGGATGAACATAGAACACTCCTGCCTTCAAGAAAAGTGCTGCCGTAGACACACCTCTCATTATTTTGGGTCACAGTGAGTTCATGTGGAACAGCAAATACCCAATTTCTCCTTCCAAAATTAGCACCAGTGTCACAAGTGCTATAACCAGAGCAAGGGTCGTTCTGCTATTAATCTCTCTTCACTTTAATTCTACCTTTAGAGAGGAGACAGTAACACACAGCTATGTAGCAGAAGGAGAATCTTAACTACCACTTGTAGAGAACACAGAATCTAAGACAAAAATACTGTAGAGTTTGGCTTCTGTCCATTTAGCAGTTCTACAGTCCTATAAGTTTTAAATGTACAAGGGAGTTTTGCTCACACAGCAAACAGACACATCATAGGAAATTAAAAAACCACCGACACATTAGGACTGTGCACCTGCTCTTCCACATTTCATTAAGCCTCTACACCTAAATGTACGTCAGGTTTTCTCCTATGTGCATCCGCTGTGCTGGTATCCCTCAGTGATACCTTCTGGTCATGGCGAGACAAACTGGATCACAAGCATTCACACTGCCTCAGGAAAAAAAACATTAAAAACCCATTAACTTTTGGTAAGTCAGATCAGATCATTATGATCTAAATTTTAAGTGCCAAATAATATGTTAAAAAATATGTATATATTTGTAAATAAGCTGCCATTTGTTATCAAGCCTTTCCTAGCTTACATTGTATAGCTCAAATCCATGTAAAATAGCTGATTTGCCAGCCTTTTTTGGTTATTAGTATTAAAAAATATATAATTATGTTATCAAAAAATTAAAATTGTCTTTTAGGTGACCAAAAGAAAGTTCCACTGCTTGATGTAGTAAATCATTTTACTGCTGCCCTTTTATATTTAATACCCTTCTGCAGTACACATTTATCTCTACACTAGCAAAGTGTACTCATTGATTTCCTATGGTCTCTCTGGAAGAAGGTTCTGCTTCCCTGATGATGAGTACAAAGGGTGGATGACCCCATTCTCATTCCAATGCAAACCCTGCACTTTTACATTTCTGCTTAGACCACATGAACATTTGACCAGCTAAGAACTCCCTGCCCTCTTCCTTCAGAACACATTGCTAGAACTACTGACATTCTCTCCTGAACAAAACTCTATTTTTGAAAATCCCATCTTATGTATAAAGCACTGAACTGCATTAGTTCATCGCAGCCATAACTGTAACTCACAATCTGCACATGAGTTTTTCCTCTAAAATAAGATACAACAATAATATCTTGCCCATTTTCTGCATGTTCTTTACACTTGTGCTATTGTGCTCTACTGTGTAGCTACTTAGTTGCTTTTCTCTGGGACATGAGAAAATGGTTCATTCCCAGTTTAAACTGTGCTTTTTTTGTTAGATCAACCTGCCCTTAGAATATACTTTTCAAAGCTACTGTGTTGAATGAGCAATTTAGGCATTAATCTCTGGAAGACAGAGAATCACGTTTAATAACATTGTTAATAAATTCCATTTCCTGTTTTTAATAAACTACATCTTTCTCATTATCCTATCATTTTTCTTTTGCTGGGATGTCAAGAAAATAGGTGCCTCCAGTTTCACTTTCATTTTTACTGCTATTTTTTCAGCTTTTTGCACAGACACCCCTTAGAAAAAACTTAGGAAAATTTCAAATCCAGGATTCACTCTTTTTAAAAATTGTGACGTATCTTCTGTTAATACTAAACCAGGATTGCATTCTTTTTTCTCACCTAATTTAGTTTTGACAGCCTTCTTTTAATTTGCACAGATGTTACAGGTTCTATTAAAATGTAACTGCAGTTGAATGATGCCATTGTTACATTGGTTTCCACCACCACCTAATGTGCAACTATTGACTGAATCTCTTTCCATTTAAGAAAAACATCTTCAAAAACCATGAAGTGCACTGTCCAATCTTGTACAGATTGGTATCTCTCATTCAACGCTCTCATACACAGACATATGCATATGCTATGCATGTGCAGGGGATTAACACAAATTATTCTAGCATGATTCCAAACCTGTGTAGATTTCATGTTCTACTACTCAAATAACATTAAAGAAGAAAAAAAAAATCCAGAAAATATGGAAACAAAACGAAGTGAAAAGTCTATTTTGTTCCATTGTCCCTGGGAAGTGGCCACTGGTCATACGCTAGATAAAATGAAGATGCATAAAAGCAATATACTACACTCAGTCCAGCTCCCCAAAAACACTGGCAGAAAGCTACACTAGGACACTTCTGTCCCTGCTCATGTAAAGACAAAGAGGCAACCCACAAGGCTGGCTCTCAGCTTCATTTTTCACTGACTTACTAATACCCACACAACACATTTTGTCCAAATACAATGTAAAATGTACTGCTATGTTTGAAAACACAGGACAAAGAAAATGGTGCCGATTACTAAGTCCACAGCTGAGAGTTACAGGGAAAAATCTCAGAAATAATGGCATCAATCAGGCAGCATATTCCTCATTTTACTTCTATACTGCAAGGATTTTGAGGTCAAACTAAAATAAGTATCTAGATTTATGCATTAGTCATAGAATTTCATTCACTAACTACATTTTAAATTATTTTCAAGCACTTCCCAACCACAGAGATTAGTAACACAACAACGTATCCAATTCTGAACTGGAGAATGAAAAATAATTAATACAAATAATGCTGCCAGTTCAGCATAGACAGGTTATGCCGAAAAATATTTTTGCTCTTGAAAGGCTGAATACCTCTTTGCAGTACTTAGAAATAGCTGTTCTTTACTCATGACTACTAACTAAGAAACAGATGTAAAGAGAATTTCCAGAAGACACTATCAGGAAGGTTCCGGCAAAAATAAAGAACCAGAAGCAGAGTGACGGTCTAAAAATTAAGAATACAGAATCAATCAACAGGAAATCTGATGGATATTCCTTCATCTCAGTTTTATACACACTGGCAAGACAACACAGGTAAGCTTATGCAACCACAGTTCAAACTTCTCAGGATTTAAGTCTACAAGTTCGACTACACTGGTATTTAGCATAATGGTTAAGTCCCTGTACCATAATAACCATAAAAGAAGACAGCAAGCTTCAGGAGAACACTCGGTCTTTTTGAAGCTATCCTTAGTAATGTAAAGTCTTTGTAACTAATATGGAGCCTTATATTCTGGAAGACTATCTAAGAAATTGATTCAAACCAGACTTCATAAAGTTTCTAGACATGATTTCTCCAATACAAGCTTTTTTGTGATGCACTTTGAAATTTAATATGCAATGGGAAAGCTCCTTCCAAGAATACTACCAACAAATCACACATATAAGCTTGTGCTTAAAAACAAACTGCAATAATGCACCAAAAATATAAAGGTTGAAACACATCTCTCAAAGTCCCTGAATTATGAAGCAAACATCGTATCTCTCCTTTTACAGCTGCCAGACAGTATATTATGCTTCTAGAAGTCACTGTTCTCTTTAACCTGACTGGTTCCATTGTTGAGTCGTATTTTGATTACTTATACTTCATTAAAGCCTTGAGATGCCAGGAAAAGATTCTTTTAGTAAGCTATGGCTGAGCCGCTATTGATATTATACAAGGGATCCTTTTACCTCGTGTAAGATGTTGAGAGTGCATCATATTGATTTGGAATAAAAAACTATTTTTCCAGTAGTCAACCTATCTTCTCATCTCAGCACTCTCTTTTTTAAAGTTTTTCTGTTTGCTGTTTTGTTTTAAACAAAACAAAATCTATTTCGGCTATGTTGCTAAATTTAGCAAGAAGAAAAGGTTTGCAAGCTTTTTTTTTTTTTTTTAACACAATTCAGGTAAAAACAAACACGAATATGGCTGACAGTCAAGTCTGAGCCAAGTCTGCCTTTTCAAGTGCTAAAACTTGTAAGAAAAATCTATTTGCAGCAAAATCCCATATTCATTTTGATTTCATATTCAGACTAACATCTACCGCTAATCCTCAGCTGATGAATTTGACTGATATAAATGGTAACGTAATACGCAAAAGATGAAAATAGAAAGGAGCCTTCAGCACCAGAAAGAATATATGCCTTAAAAATTCTTCTCATCTTCACCCTGGAAGCTCTTGCAAGCTCATGTGTTCGTCCCTTGTAATGCTATGTAATGATTACACCTTCTCCTTCGAAACACCTTTCCTAATCATGCATATTGAATTCAACTTTGTGTATATATCCTACAGTTTATATAGTCCTGCTATAAATAGACCTTCTGCATTCTGAATTAACTCCCGCATTTTCCCTTAGATACAGTTCAACACCGGTATTTAGAGCAGATAAACTCTGGATTTGCCAGCAATTCTTCCTGCTTCCATTGTGATACGGCTTGCTCTCCTGAAAGGGGATGTAAGGGAACCTATCATTTGACAATGACATTCTTTCACCGAACTGTTTCGCTACAGAATGAAACTAACTTTAGATAAAGGAGCTGGTTTAAGCCTCATTTTATTGTCTGCGTTCCTTAGCATTTTCCCCCTCTGATGGTTTCAAAGGAGTCTTCCCTGTGACTGCCTGCCTTTAATACCAGGCATGAGCCCTTCTTAAATCCCAGTGACTTGCACAGGCTCGCATTTAGCAGGACGGCAACGCACGTTCTGTGTTCATATAAGCAGCAGACGGGCACCGGTGTGTGCCCTCGGTACGTGCAGAGGCACACACACCCGAGCGGGCTGGCGAGCACCGGCCACCACGAGCCACGGCGAGCGGCGAGCTCGGCAACAACTCCGCCGAGCGCCTGGGCCCGGAGTCCGGGCAGCCCCGCCGCGCCCTCCCGGCCCCGCCACGGACCGGCCGAGCGCCGCTGTCCCCGCCGCTACCGGAGCGGCTCGGGATGGCTTCCCCGAGCCAGAGGCGTTTCGGCGCTGGTTCTACGCTTGATGCGTGACTGGTCCCCACACGAGCCCTCTTCTCCCTGGCGCTCGCCAGCTGACTTGCTCCCCGCCGGGAAGGCTCTCCCGGCCGGGGCAGCACACCGGCAGGCAGCTGTACACGGCTGGGCGCCTGCCGCGATGCGCCCGGCGGGGTTCGCTCGCACCCGGGACACAGAGATTCCTATTTATTTATGTATTTATTCGGCTGCCTCGGACGAGCAGGCTGTCAGGGCTACGGAGCCCCACCGCGCCCGGGCTCGCCAGCTCCTCGCCGCTCGGCGTTTGCAACTCCTGGAGCAGGGAAGTGCGCGCTGCCTCTCCGTAAGATGCAACCTCAGACTGCTAACTGCTAGTTTGGGGGTTTCAGTCTTCGGGAAATTGAGGTCGTAGGGCTCGCTGCGCGTTTTCCCCTGAGCTCAGCGGGCTGTGTCCCCGCAGGGAGGAAGCGAGGAGGTGACCCTCCCTGGTCCCCCCTGCTCTCCCGCCCCGCCGCGGGCATCACCGCCCGCACAGCCCGGGGCGCCTCTCGTCCCCTCGGCGGCCCACTCCCATCCGCTGCCCAACTTTTCCTGTCACGCCAGCGCCAGAAAACCCCTTCCCCACGCACGCAAGCACGCACACACACACACACCGGTGTAGTTTATAAATGACAGTTGCCTGTAGACTTTCACCAGACAAGCAGCGGGGGCAGCAGACTACAACAGTTATTTAATTAAAGGCGCTTCGGAGGCTCCCAGAATAGCTCTCTACCTCTGAGGCGCGATTTCTGGTTTCCTCCCGCTCTCCCCCACCGCCTCGCCAGCCGCCCCCCGCTACCAGAGCCCCGGCGCGGGCGGGAGGGACGGACCCGGCCGGCGTTACCCGGCTGCGCGCTCCGCATTGCACAGTCATCAAAGTTAAGTGCGTGAGCGGGGATCGGGGGTGAATCACAGGGAGAGACGGGTGAGGCGAACTATTTCCACCTGAGAAGGATCCGAAATTACGGATCTGAACGCGTATGCAGCCATTTCTGAGGGAGGAGGAGGCGAGTGCGGGGGGGTCCCTCTCGCACGCTGCCTGTCACTCGCACCCTGCTCCCCCCTCCCGGCAAACTCGCCCGGCTGCCTCGGCGCGCTCCCTCAGTGCAGCCGAGGGCAGGCTCGGGGCACTCCGATCGAGTTGCCCGGCTGAGCCCCGAGTTGCTCCAGGGCAACACACAGCCCTCCGCGGGCTACGGCTCTCGTTCCTTAGTCCTCCTCACTCTCCTCTTCCTCACGGGAGGGGCAGGGGCGGAGGAAGGGGGCTGAAAGGCACGGGAAGAGGCTCCTTCCTCTCATTTCTTTCTTCGGCTGATTTCACCCCCCACCCGCAACACACACACGCGCTGAACAGAAACACTTCCAGACCCTTCGTGCACACACTGGCACCACCGTCGTTTTTCCTCCGAGGAGCCGGGCGGGCGCAGCGGCGGCGAGCGCGCAGCACCGGCCACCTCTTACCTGGTTGTAGGAGGTCTCCCAGGAGGAGGTGTAGTTGTAAAAGAAGGAGGAGAAGCAAGCGTCTTCCGACAGCCCGCAGCCAGCCATCCTCCGGGCGCAAAACCTCTTCGGGAAGGCACGAGCAGCCCTCGCAAACTCTTGCCTCTTGCGCGGTCGCTGCCGCCGCCGGCGCTGCCCCCGCGGAGTGCTGCCGACAGCTTCGCGCTGGCGGCGGCCGGCGCGGTGCGTGCGGGGGAGCGGGGCTGGCTGGCTGGCTGGATGGGTGGCTGGCTGGAGGGATGGAGGCGCGGGTACCGCGTGTGTCTGAGTGTGTGAGCGCGGCCGTTCGCGGCGGCACCGAGGGGCCGGGGCCGGTCACGTGCGCGCGCTCACTCCGCCGCCGCCGCCGCCGCCGGNTTGTCGCTCGGTTCGCTGCCGTGTGGGCACGGGCTCGACCCGAGCGCCGCAGCCCGAGAAGAAGGGGGCGGGAAAACCGACGGGAAACTTCTCAAGAGCCGTCCTGACAGGTGCGATTTCCGCTGATTCCTCCTTTGGGGGGTGTTTGCCTCAGCACCCGTTTGCAAGGAGAAGGAGAAAAGCGGATTTCTTTTTTCTTTTTTTAGCGTATGGTGATGACAGGACCGGCCCCGGGGCCGCGCCCGCCCGGTCCCGCCGCAGCCCCGCAGAGGCGCCTCGGGGCACAGGGGGTAACCCTGAGGAAGGGTAACACTGACGGCCCGTAAGCCAGATTGCTCATCGGACACGGCGAGGTTATGCAAAATACCATGATCTTAAAGCTTTTCCCAGGAAATTAGCGGAAATAGATTGGATTACGTTGACTCCGCTCCATCAGTATGCGTTTCCCTGCTTGCAAACCCAGTACCTCGAACGCGATCCTCTGACAAGGGGAATACTGTCCTCAGCTAACACTGATATCACAGAAGTTAGCTAATTGTAAATGTAAAGCAAATAATGTAGATAGGTTTGTTTGGGTTTTTTTTCAGAATAACTTTTGTTTTCTATAAAAATATATGGTTTTAACTTTTAAAAAATACTGTCTTTGCTTCCAAAGTTTATCTGGGAAGGAGGGAGGGTAGTTTGTTAAGCACCATCCGGTACTCATAACAGCCCACAACTATCAGTAGAAGAGACTAGACACAGTTTTGTGGCACAACTGATCAGAAGCCCGCTGAAAGTCCTCACTTCCCCTCCTCACTTGACACTCCAAGGAAGAAAACACCATTTAGTAATATCCATGGAATCTTCTGGCCATTCCATTTGTTGAGAAAACAATTGTGGCATGAGTATGAAAAGTATGGAATCCTTGAACACTCGAGGATTGTGTGAAACACACTCGAGCATTGTAGAAACTCAGCTTTTTGACGTGAGTTGACTTTGTCCAAAAGAAGGCTAGCCAAGAATTCATAATCCAGAGGAATATTTGTGACAGGCAGCTCTGTTCCAAATGAGGTCAAAGGGCCTTTCATGCTGTCCTAAACCGGGTAAAAATACAGCATGAAGATTCCCAGTAACAAAATGTGGAAAGCAGATCAGAAACAAGGTGTTCAGTATGTTCACAATGATGTTTCTCAGATTGCTCCAGTATTTGCTTTCAGAGACTTCATCCTGTTTAGGCTGCTCATCAGTCACCCATAAAACACACATGGCTTAAGAATTTATTTCAGTTTTTCAAAAATTAAGGCATAAAATTCCTTGCCTCTTCACCATCATTCTTGAATTTCCCTTTTTCTGGGGGGTCAGTGTTCAAAGCATCTCACTTCTAAAATTTTAGGCAATTTCACATTTCACGTTTCATCTTCATATTAAGTCTTAGTGAATTTTATTATTGCTGTATACTTCAGCATAGCCTGATCTCTGAGCTATTTGTTCTATTTGGCAAATTTTGTACTCTCCTCCTGCAGCAATATCTGATGTATTTATACACTTCAGTAGGTAGCATTTTACCCTACTTCCCTCTCCTCTAGTGACAGATATACTGCATCTCCCATGCAAAGTTCTTTAAAACTCTTAAAATAGATTATGGGTTGTTAACTGTTTGGGATTTTTTTCTTTTTCCTTCAAACATTGTTCCTCACCCTGCTGTTAACCATTTGGTCTAGCTCAAAATCTCTTCATTTGAATTTCAGAGTTCTGGGGGACCATCACTGGTAGGAGGTTATGCTTAATTGCACAGTGATCTGTTACCAGTGGAGATCCCATTGTAGTCTTTGCTGGTAGCTGTGAACTACTCTGAACTACTCAAGGCCTCCACAGAATGCACTTCTGCTGGCAGCAGAACAAGATCTGAAAACTTACAGCCTTATGTATTGCTCCTCCAGACCATTTGTAGTGTTTTCAGTCAACCAGCCACTACTGAAATGGCTAATAATCTGTCTATTGTGTGAGTTAGCTTATTAACATTATTGTCACCGTGATGGTGGTGGTGAAGTAAAAAAACTGTGTGCTGCTTCTATTATTTGAAGTGTGTAACCAAACATAATAAAATCCACAAATAGCTCTTGTCTAATATCCCATCCCAGTGCATTAACAGCTTTACAAAAAAGATGCTAAAAGTGTATTCAGTTCTGTAGACAGGAAGAAGTAAAGTGGAGATAAATAAACTCTTGTAAAGAACTTGGAAAAATGGATTGGTGAGGAGTGGAGGAAACAGCAAAAGCCATTAAATGTTTGAATAACAAAAGTAATCTCAGGATAACCATTAATTGGTGCCGAAAAAAAAAGCTTGGTGCAGATAGAACAGAGAAAAATCACTCAAATATCTTTAGAGATGCTTAATACTGAGCCGTTACAATGTGCCAGGATACTTGATATAAACTGTCAAAGCAGCTAGAAAAGCATCTTATTAAATACAATCTAGAATTTAATTTGCTTTTCTCTTTGCTTCCATGTTTTCACCTTAAAGATTTTCAAAGTCTAATAAGATAGAAACTTTTCTTGAAGGAGGAGGAGAGGGGTGGAATTTATTCCCCAGACAGATTTTGCAGGTAAAAAAGTGAATCAGGATGGAACTTTTAAATTAGACTGGTCTTGCCTTCTGACAGCAAGAGGCTGATGCACTGTTTGGTTTGTCTGGGATGCAGGTTATTCTCTTTGCAGTAGCTGGTGTGGGGCTGTATTTTGGATTTGTGCTGAAAACTGTAGATAACACAGGGATGTTTTTGTTATTGCTGAGCAGGGCTGACGCAGCATCAGGGTTTCTCTTCTGATCCTCATCCTGCCCCACCAGTGAAGAGGCTGGGGGTGCACAGTGAGCCACGAGGGTACATGGCCAGCACAGCTGACCCCAACTGACCCAAGGGATCTTCCATATCTTGTGGCATCATGCTCAGCTAGGGAAGAAAAAAGGGGAGACGTTTTGAATGATGGTATTTGTTTTCCCAAGTCATCCTTCCAGGTGATGGAGCCCTGCTCCCTGGGGATGGCTGGACACTTGCCTGCCCGTGGGAAGGGGTGAATTCGTTTTTTGTTTTGCTTTGTTTGTACATATGGCTTTTGGTTTATCTGTTAAACTGTCTTTATCTCAGCACATGAGTTTTCTCACTTTTATGATTCTCTCCCCCATCCCACTGGAGGTGGGGAGGGAGCAAGTGGCTGTGTGGGCCTTTGTTGCTGGCTGGGGTTAGATCATGAAATGCACCAAGACAAGACTGAGCCCAAGGACTGTTGTTTGAGACAATAAATAGATCTGGTATCACCAAGTGCCAGGTTTTGTCAGAGACCTCTCGAAGAGGAAACTAGTATCTCGTTGTTACAGGCTAAAGCCAGAGCATCTTTTCTTTATGCAGTGATCTCTTCAGAAATTTCTTGAAGAGCAAGGAAGGCTTCTGGAGGTCTTTGGTTTGAGAAGCACATGGAGAATTTGAGATAGAAAAGTCATTCCTGTGCAACTTACACGCTCCACAAAGAAGACAGATTATCAGAACAATCCCAGGGAATCAGGGTTCAACTCAGCTGTAGCCACTAAACTAAGATTCTGTAACAGAAGGTGATACTCCATGGCTGTACATTTTGTTTAGGTATCTTAGTGTCCCCCCAGTAGTCAGTGTACCATCTAAACTGAGTGCTGTGTTCCCTGTGTTTTTAAAGCTTGTGATCATAAACACCTCAAAATGTTTTTGAGTACTATTCTTTTATTCACTGTTGTCACTTGTGTTAGCAGATGTGCAACTTCACCTGATTTCATTCATTGAAAATCTCTTCTCAGAGGGGAGGTCTGTAAAATTAGATATTCTAAAATAAAGTTAGAAGCTGTCCATCTATCTTACTTGCAGGTAAAAGAAAAAGGGAAAAAAGGGAAAAAAGGGAAAAAAGAAAATACTTTCTTCTTACCCTATTCGTAAGTGCATAAAAAGTCAATTAAGACAGTCCATAAAAATTGAAGAGGAAAGGCTTTAGAAGTCCACTGATAGGTTTTCTATTAGGCTAATACCTTAAAGCTTCCTTAGCACTTTCCAACAAATCATTTTATTTGGCTTTATGAACACCTCTGGAGCTAGGTATTATATCTTTTTAATATTTGAGGAGATCAACAGTGTAAGTACTAGAACCTTGGAAAAGTCAAGCAACATTGTTAGACAATGTTTATAAAAGCAATTAGCCCCAGAGGAGTAAAAGCCTACTTAAAGCAGAAATAAGTGGAGATTTCAGAGTGTTTAGGCGTCTATTTAACTTGAAAGATAACTCGTGTCTGTAATACAAAAATGTAAGATTAGACATAATTGAGAATCAAACTATAAGTGGATGAGAACACAGCAACCATGGTCACCTCTAAAACATATTTTCAGTGTTCTTTTTTTCCACTGGCTTCTCATGGCCAGTTCAGCTACCTGAGAGACCTGGAGTTTCCAGAACAACTTCTGCACATTGGATTCAGCAGCCTCAACCACAAGAGTTATAGGTGCAGGTTTTCCAATATTAGGTAACAGCTCAAGATTATTCAAAATACAGCTTGTTTAAAGTATCCTAGGACACCACTCCCAAACTTAAGCTACACAATACCGTTAAAAAATACTTGTGGTTACTGTGCAAACAGGTTATACCCTTACTTCAGGAAGTCCAGTTACACCAAAGAAGTGACTGGCACTGGCTTTGGTACTCCTGGTCTCCAACCCTAGAGCTGAGTTCAGGCCATAACTTTGGAAGAAGAAAATCAAGGCCTGGAATGCAACTCATTTTTCTAAGTTTGCTAGATGGTGAAGATTGCAAAAGCTGTTGTGCTTCATCCAAAAGCTAAAAAAATTATTGAAGCTAGATGACTGCTAAGATAGGATAGCAGCTCCAAGGAAAAAAAAAGGAGAGTAAAAACTATTTTTTTTAGTGCTGCTACATAAGACCATCAAAAATGAGTAACAAGGTTCTCTAAAGTCATCTAAATGCAAAGACTAATCGAAAATACACAACCACCAAGAAAATAGGACTTTTCTCAAATTGTTTTCATCTCACCATCACTCTATTATTTGCTTTGCCTGAGTTCAGATTCAGTTGCTTGCTCTTCATCCATGAGCAAATTCCATCTAAGCATTGGGTCATCATGATAATTGAAGTTACATGAAAAGGCAACTGAATGAAGTAAAGCTGATTATTCAAAAAGAAAGAAACAAAAAAGTGACAGGAGATTTAAAGCTAGATTACATGAATTTTGCTCATCTCAAAAATGCAGGAAATTATTTTCCTTGAATTCTGCAAGATCAAGTGTGCCACTGATTAAAACTTTGTCTACTGAAGTGGAAGAGCAGAACACTGATGAGTTTGATTGTCCTGCAAGCAAGATATTTTCAATGAGACTGTTAACAAAATGAAGCCACTATGATAATTTAATTCCTAGTTCAGGCCTTCCAGCAGCTTTTCAACATGAGTAATCTCCATCAGTTCAATACCCCCAAAATTATAAATAACAACCAGTGAATACATGCCATTCAAATGTCAGCAGGCATGAACTTATGAGGTAGTTCATAACTTTTATAGCCTCACCACCAATTAACAATGAAAATAAATTGCTAAAGCCCTATCAGATTATAATTTCCCCAAAATAACATTCCTGTGATTATGTTTGCATGATTATAGTTATGAAGTAACTAATCAGAGCTGGGGGGAGAACCCTAGAATAACCCAAATTAGCAGGAATCAAGATGTTTGGCTTCCCATGAGTCCCTGCCTCTAGTGTAAGTATCTTTACATCTGAGAACCAGCCCCCAGCTATTCTGCCAGCTTCTGTCTCATTAGCAAAGTACTGAGTGATGAAAAAGGAGTAGACTCAGCATTATTGTATTGGTCACGTTAAAGATGTTGTCTAAAGATGGATGTACTGAAAGGTATGAGGAGATCTCCTCAGTGCTCAGATAATGAAAAAGGCAGGAAGCTACACCTAATTCAGCACATTATTCAAAGCTCATTGATACAGCAGTAGCATCTTCATATCACAAACTGTATTACAGATTCAAACAATATTCAGCTACTCCTTTGGCACTATACGGTGTATCACATGGGAAAGAACGTGGAGGAGGGAGGAAGGCAGACTCGCAGCCACATGTGGTAGATCTTGGGGAAATTGCATTTAACTGTCATTTGCACAATCCCAAGAAAGGCTTTGATCAATACAGAATTCCATTTTTACACAAGAAATACCACAAAGAGGCAGCAAAGCCTCAGAAATAATTGATAGATAATTTCAAAGGGTTTTGACAGAACACTAAGTTTGGATTTCTTCAGTGACATCATATTCAAGCCAATTTAGAAAAATAAACCTTGTTAGGAGAAAATCTAGGTACACATTTGTACCAGAAATGGTTTTGCAGCTTGTAAGCCCATGTCCTTTTCTTTACATATTGACCAAAATCAAGGGAAAGAATAAACTGTTTTTCTTAAAACAGTTTTTTAAAGTTTAAGTTTTTTAAGTAGTAAGAACAAAGATTTGCTGTTGACTTTGTTCCTCATTTAGGAAGTTCTACTCAGAGTCTAGAAAACCCAGCATTTGTAGAGTGTTTTTTATGATCAAGTTAGTTTGCTAAAAATAAAAGCAAATTAATGTCTGAGATCTTATTGTACCTAACGAGAGATTTAAACATTAGTCTCATACCAAGCCATTAGACTACATTTGTATCCTTAAACTTTACTTGCAAAAATAATATCCATTAGAGGCAATTATTTTGTGAAGAACGAATGTGATTATGAATGAGATCTCAAAAGTGAGATTTTCCTATTCACTTTTCTTTCCATAATTCTCCTCCAGAAACAAGCAGGATTTCTGTAGGCTGCAAAAGAGTCAGAACCACCGCATTACTATTCAACCTTGTATATGACAATGCTTGAGAATATAGAGAACAGACATTTGAATAGTGTTTGGATTTACATAGCAGCAGGTCCAGCAAGGAGCTTGAGAGCAAAAGCACTTTAACACTGGTTTCCTTACAAGGAGAAACTGTTCATTGTCCATAAACTTACAGAATATTGAATGTCAGTTTTCAACAAACAGGGTACATATTATGAACATCAAGACTGGAATTTTAAATTCTTGCCAATTCTTATATTTGATTTCTGCTCTTAATCAAATTATTTGTTTAAAGTATGTATAAGTAGCAGTAATTTGAGTTTAATTCCATTATATTTTATAACCAGTTACACATTAGAACAAAGCTGTCAATGCCCTCTTGGACAGCTGCTTAGAGAAACATGTCGTGACTCACACTGCCTCAAACCTGCTGCTGCACAAATTGAAAGCCTTTCTGTAGAAACTGTAAGCCTTTTAGGAAGGGTTCAAAGGGCATTAATCTCTTTAAAAGAATGATACTGTCCTGGACACAGTAAAGGCTTATCAGTTACTTGTTATTCAACTTGCAAAATGAAACAATCTCAAAGATATGATTCTAAGGTTTAAAAGGTCAAATTAAGTCTGAGTCTTTAGTACAAAAATTTTGATATCAAACACTAGCATTTTCATAAAGCTGAAAAGGTTTATATTTTTGAGGTTAATACTGGTTACTAATATAAGTAGAAGTGGTTTGAGTGCTCAATATTTGAATATTTAAATAGACAAAGCATTCAGGAAATACATCCACCAGTATCTCTCCACTCAGTGGAGCCCAGTAAGAGCTGATGCTTTAAGTGTTTATTGTTTATGCTATTGGAAGCAATGAGGCTGGGAACATTATTGGAATAGGCTCACAAAATAAACACTGAATTCAAATGAAAGGAAAGAGGCCTACTTTAGCTATAGGAATAAGACCAACCCAAAATAACACATGTTTAAAGCCACAAGAAATATTTATTATCAGCATTAATTTGTGCTATGTTTTATTTTTCTATACAACAAAACTACTGCATAGCTTTCACAGGTGGAAGAACCACTCAGAGCTGAGATGTACACAAATGAAAATTATTTTATCATCTGTCTAACATACATTCAGTGCTCCTGAGAAACCACTATATTTGAGTTGAAACTGCAAGATCAAACACCTACAATCAGCAGAACTAGTCTTGTTATCACCTCTACAGGAATGTTATTTTACTGCAGTTACCATATTTAGTTTAATCCCTTGATAGTGAAGCTTGAATCTCCTTGATGCCAACCACTTATCTCAAACGCATCAGTTAACCAATTAAGAGGCAGCCCATGCTTATCATTTGTGAAAGAAAAACTGAAGAGAGGGGCAAATGCTCTCGTAATGGTTTAATTCTGGTTTTAAAGCTGCCTGTTTGAAGCTTAAAAATATGAGACATTTGAATTACTGGGAACCGATGCCCAATTCCAGGAACAGTTCCAGGAAGCATACATACCCCAAAACAAAGCTACCAGTGTCAAAGGTAAGGCTGACCTTTTCCCTCTGCTTCACGTAAATTAAATGTCACATACATAGCTATGAAGTTAATTGCACTAGACCAAATAAACTACCAGAGTAAGTTAAATAATTTTGAAAGATCAACAAACTACCAGAGTAAGATTATACTTCTAATAGTAAAATATGTTTATTATTAAAACCCTCAGCTGTTCTAAAACCAAGATAAATGTCTAATATTCACAAACTCCAGTAAGTGAATAAATTTGTGTACTTTATAACTCTCTGCTTTCTACTGTCATAGTGTGCTATGGCTTTTTATTGCTATATGTTATCAGAAATTAACTAGAGCAATCTGATTACAAATTAATAATTGTAGCTGGACTGGATGAAAACTCTGCCTTTTGACTTCTACTACGGTATTTTTTCAAACGAAACCATGACAGTGGTGAAATCTAATGTCAGCATTTTTGCTTTAAGCTTCATTTCTTATGGCAAATAATGACCAGTTTCCAGTATGCACTGTGTAGCAGCGCAGGCTCCAAATTACACATCACAAACCAATGCTGTGTCACAAGCCCTGAACCAAAAAGGGAGGCGGTGATCAGACAAAACTGACCAAAGTGTTTAAGAACACATCAACCCAGGCTGGCCCATACCAGCTGCTCTCTACCTTCCATGGATGGACACAGGTACAAAGAATGAAGACATTCCTGTAAACCTCAAAGGAATATCAGCATCTGTTTTTATCACTGCAGTACATACAGATCTCCCAAAAGCAAGAGTTCAGAGGTTTTTATGACATCAGAACATGGCAAAGCATGGAGTTACCATTTATTCTATTCCCTGACAAAAATTCTAAGTGCTAATCTAAACACTGGTCATTTCTTTGTATCTCCATAATGATGATATGTCTCTAACGACATGTACTTAGCCATTAGTAACTACCTCTGTGTCTAACAAACCTAAATACAGTTATTACCTACCTCACACTGATACTAGCCCTTTACTGCTCTGAGGTATTACACAGCAGCACAATAAAGACGGAAGACTTCCTCTTTTCAAAAAATAAACTCCTTTCACTGAGTAGTTTTCCTGTCATCTAATCCATATTCTGTATTTTCAAAAGTCCCACATAATATTAAATAGTTTATTATATACAAACCAAGTATCTTCAAAAAACATCAGAATATCTGTGATAAAAAGATCACTCCAAGTAAACAACACATCACTTTTCCTTTTAGATTGTTCCAAAGCAGATTACCAATTAATCCTAAGAAGCAGTTCCTCTCTGCTCCAAAATACATGTACACCCTTGGCTAGCAGTCTTAACACTCTTGTGGCATCAGCAAGGCAGGGAACACAGCAGAACAGCAAATGCTGCAGCTGCTGGGGGCAACTCTGTACTTTATTTAGGAACCCTCGCTCCACAGACCAGCAAAAAGAGCCCCCAGTGTCTTGAAGTCAGTTGTGGCTTTTCACAGAACAAAACACCTGAATTTCTATTTGACATCAGCAAACTCTTTTGATTTCCAACTTTTCCCCTTATTTCCTGCATTCTGCGTTATGTATATAAGTATAAGCAGCCAGAGCTCTGATGATGGGCAGAGCTCTGAGTATTTTTAACATGTTTAAGAGGGAAGTAGTAACCTCCTTACACTCATAGATGAAGCAGTCTAATTCCTATGCCTCCTTCTTGGTCTTCTTTTGTTTCTCTGGGCAACCTTTTTTGACATCTTCCCCATCAGAAAAAAGGGAACAAGGTTTTACCTTTCAACAATGAACTGAAAAATCCCCAGAGCTACTCTCAAACCAAAGTTCCTCTGCATGCATGTACCCCTGAGACAGGGGTAGCTAAGGAGGTGGTTCCTGGTAGTTTCTCTGTAGGAGTCAGGAAACATCATACTTCAAGAAGCCCTGCTGCCCCTGTCATTACTCCTTCAGAGATAGTGACTCCTCAGACACCTGGCTCTCCTCCCACTGCTATATGGCTCTAAAATTACATCAGAAGTGAGATCTGCAGTAATTCTTAAGGTACCCACAGTGATTTAAGGGAGTCTGTTTCTACCCTGAACCCTTGAATGGCCTCAGTTGAGATCAGTACTGGGCAGAGAACAGACTGCACAAAGCCACTCCAACCCCAGGGCCATTCTCCACTACTCAATTCTTAGCAAAGAAGTAACTCCATACACAGCACACACAGTCCCCTTTAAGAAAATGCTTTAGTCCTAAACTCAAGTTTTGCAAGTGCTTTTGTCAGTTCTACAATAAAGGGGGGGGTGTTTTTCAGGAATACGTGTGTCATGCAAGTATCTAATGCGATAGGTTCCCCAGGTGTCAAGGCTTCTATGTCTTCCTGAAGCACTATCCCCAATTCCATCAGCATCCCAGCAGGTTCCTGTTGCTTGCAGGAGGGGTGGGGGCACCCAGCCTGCTCTGTCCCCAGTGACAGCTGGGACACCGCTAGCCTTCCAATTAAGCCCAGGTGTCACCAGCTTAATTGGAAGGTGGCAGGGTTGCACAGCTGTCAGAGGACATGAGTTCGGCCAGTAGTATTTGCATTCCTGGTAGCAAAGGCAGAACAGAGTGAAAGAGCCCAGGGCAGCTGTCACAGCCCAAGCTGAGCTTGTGGGTATGACAATTCAAGGAAAAAGAAAACCACCAAAAACAAGCCAAAGTCTTTCCTGTGTCAAGTTCCACTCACAGCCATAGCCATCTGCTCCCCCATCCCCAAGGACCCAAGCTACAGTAGCTGATGCCAGCTGGTTCTGGGGTCCCTAAGGCGTTTAGTGCAGAAAACTGTCTGTGGCCCTTGCCAGACCTGGGCAAAGTCATGCCGAAGGTGGTTCTACACCATTCAGCTGAAGGCTGCACAAAAATACTAGAGCAATTCTTACCTGGGGAGCAGCCAGTTTTCAGCATTGCACAAAGCAACCCCTTCTGCTCACCACATAGAGGATAAGCAATCATCAGGAAACACCATATATCCAGCCTGAGTCATCCCAGAGCAGCAATTTGCAAAATCAACATTTGCATGTTCAGAATACTAGTTTGAAATCCAGTTGCTTAACAAGTTCAGAATTCCTGTTTCAAATAAAACCTCTTCTCATTGCAATCAGAAAACACAATCTAGTTCAACATTATTATGCAGAATGAAGCTTTCTTTCCTCCCTACTGAAAATGGTTTGGTAGGGCAGGAAAGTCCAGACTCATCTCACATTCCCTCTCACTTAGCAAACCCAAGACACACTCCCAACTCTACTGCACATTATAAATTCACTCAAATTTTAATCTTCTGACATTTTTATCTTCACTATTACTATTTTAGTTGCTAACAAAGTTTTCTTCTCTACTTTCCATCATAGAAGTAGCAATTAAAAAAAAAGGTTGGAACTGGAATAAAATCCTAATTATTCCAAGTAATTTTATAGCCCAGTACTATGATTTAAATAGGATAGGATACCCCAAACATCAGTGCTTAAAATTAGTCTGAGGTTAGTTACCAGCTCTGCAAATCTAACCTATTTTACTTCAGCCTTACTGCATGACAGCAGCACAGATCTTTTCCTAAGGGAACCAGTTTCAGCAAGAGCTGATCTAGCTGCTCTTTGCCAGAAGGACCAAAGCTCAGTGCATTCCAGGGGGAGGGAAAATAGAAATCTGATCAAATACATTAAACCACAGAATGGCTTGAGTTCAAAGAGACCTTAAAAAGCTCCTGCCATGGGCAAGGACATCTTGCACTAGACCAGGCTGCTCAAAGCCCCATCCCACTTGACCTGAACACTCCAGGGACTGGGCACCCACAATTCCCTGGACAATCTGCTGCAGAGCCTCACCACTTTGACAGTGACAAACTTCTTCCTTATGTCCAATCTCAATCTACTCTCTACCAGAATAAAATCATTGTCCCTCATCCTGTCACTGGCAAAAGCTTTTACCACAGGTCCTGGTAAAAATCCTCACTCATTCTTCTAAAACCTCTGGAGGTATTTTAAGGCCACAATAAGGTCTCCTCCTTTTCTCCAGGCTGAACAATACCAACTTTCTCAGCCTGTCCTCCTAAGAGAGGTGCTCCAGCCCTGTGATCAAATTTTACTGTAAATTCCTCATGGGATTATGCTGTCAAATCATAGTTCACAAAAAATCACTATGAAATTACAACAGTGCAGTGTGATTTGATCTACAGTGTCACTTATGCTATTGTTTGTGTTGATCCTAAACAGTACCTGAACATTGCCCAGCAGGACAATTTCTACCTGGCCACACACACACACTTCACTTTATAGGACATGCTACTACAGTTCTGTCTGAGAAATACTTAGGGCTATGTTGGAAGAAAGCATTCTCCTAACACATCTGCATGCATTTTGAGTTTTCCTAAATAATTTTAACAAGTTTGCAAGGGATCAACATTGTATGCATCATATTATATTACCATTGTGCTGTTCAAACATCTGTACTTTTAATATTAAAATATTAAACTACTGCCATGTCAATCAAACAGCAGTTTAATGGGAGACTAAATGGGCTTCTCATATTTTATTCAAAACAATAGAAATACTGACATACTGTGGCACAAAATTAGTATAAATAGACTTTATTGAAGTCAGTACCCTTGTACTGAAGCCAAAGATTGTGTCTACAGAAGCACAAGTTGTAACATTTCACAACTTCTAAAAGGAATGTCAACAATTACAACGATCATGCATACCATGGTCGATAATCACATTTTTAGAAGCATTTTCAACCATTTCTAAAGAAATGCTTATAACATTGTTATATATAGAACTACTTTCAATAAACTGCAAAACATTGATTAGCTTTTCCAGTATGAGCTACAGTGTCAACACAAAAGGGAGGCATAAATGTTTAATTTATGAAATCAGAATGGAATATTTACTGTAAAGAAAAATTAAAAAGCTTTCAAATAAAGGCCATTATTGAACCAAAGTGAAGAGCACAACTTGAACTTTGAATCCTTTCATCTCTTAAAGCTGTCCTCTGAATAACTTCAGTTCAAAGCATAAATTCAGTACTGTGAGTATTCCTTGGACTGAAGTTTGGCAATGATGCGATCCAACTGTCTCTTTGCTTCGCACTGTGGAAAATTGCTCATGTCATAATATTGAGGGGCAATTTTCACCAGCCTGTCAAAAAAGGAAAAGCTTGTTACTGATACTCAAACTTTAAGATGCATCTTACAGAGGTTCTACAACTGAAGGAAACAAAGGTTATCCCATTATTTTCAGTTCATTCTGCAATTCTAAGACTAACTGAAATTTATACACATGCACACACATTTCAAATGGCAGTGCCATCCTGAGCAAGTGTCCAAGTCCAAAGCAAAAAGCATGCACACGAGTCTCATGAGACTCCTGTCTGGCCATGTGCCCCTTACAGACTCCTCCTGCTGCTGCATACCTGCCATGGCAATCCACACAGCCAGAGCCTCCACTTTAATGTCAGAGACCATCAGCCACAGAAGTCTATGCAAACATCCACTTGTGTCAGAGTAAAGTTCAGCCTCAGCTGTTTTAAACTTAAAAATACAACCAAGGCTATAGGATCCTGCTTTAGGTTAGACAGTGTTTGTTGAAACAAGATTTCTAAGCAGGGATTGTAACACATTTCCCATTAAGATATTATAGACAATATAAATACATATGCTGTGCTTTCCAGTTTATGAATCTTTAAACTCTTCCAGCACAACAGTAAAATTACAGCAACTGAAGAGCATCCTATCTCGCCAAGCTTACTACAACCTGGCAGTTAAAGTACAACCTTAAAGACAGGCAAGATGCTTCAGATCTCTGCTTGTCTGCAGAGATTCAGGCTTCTGATTTCCTTGATATACTTAGCTGATGAATAAATATCATGACATGTCAAATTGTAGCACTATTATCACATCTTTCCTTAGAATTTTAAGAAGACATGAAATGCTGTTCAGAGCCTTCTGAAAAACAACAGACAGAAGTCCTAGATTGTGAGAACAGAAGCACTAATACTGAGGTACTGGTATCTCCTAACTCAGGTATGGAAGTGGGTACTAGGACATATCCCCAAAACTTCCTAACTCCAAGCTTACTGAAGTAACTGGTTCTAAGTAAAGCTGTGCACTGCACAGAGCTCAAGCATCAGAGGTCTAAACACAAAACCTATGAACAAGCACAAGCATCCACAAAGAAAACTTTTAATCATCTACAAGATCTCAAGTCCATACCACTTCCATTCCTCAAACCATTTTTCTAAAACTAGCTTCAGGAAAAGTGAAAATAATTACCTCAACAAAAGGGGAAAAAAACCCAAACAAAACAAAAAAACCCATCAAGAACTCTACAGTAGATCATGACTGTTGCAAGACTCTGGCTTACCATTCTGGCTTGATGTCTGTACATGTCCGGATGTAATTCTTTGTTGTAAGGACAAACTCATTATACAGCACCCATTCTGGTTTGTGATCAAGAACAGTGGAAGGATGCAACTGCACCACCTGGTTATCTTTCACTGTTAAGTAATGCCCTGTTCGCTCCAAATGTGCCACCTAAATAAAAAGACATTTTTTCATTAACATAGGCAGTTTTTAAATGAAGCAATTTCAAGCTGATTAAGTGTTCTATACAAAATATACTAACCCAACTTTCAAACCTCATCTAAATTTGGCACATTACTTGACCACTTCAAGTATTCATGCTTTTTATAGACAAAATCAAGATGCCAGATGTTTTTGCTAACTACCATGGTAAGTGCATATTCTAATACACAATTCAAGCAACATACAAAAATAATTATCACCCAAAGAGAATAATCATTATTAGAACAGCAGCAATGCAAACAACCAAGTACTGGAAGGGCATATATACTGGACAGGTTTGCAACATCGCACAAAGTCAACTGTGGTATACTACAGACATCTGCTTCAAGCATTTCATTTGCAGTAGCCACTGTGCGACCAGTAAGCCACAATGTTAACCTTTTATGAGAGAGGTCTCACTACAGCATGAGCTTTAGAGCTGGAAAATGTAGGTTCAGCAACACACTTTTGCTGTGACCTTGGTGAAAAATCAATTAACCTCCCTCTGACTAAGCTTCTTGCTCTGTGAAAGGGAATAATGCCTGCCTCGCCAAGATACTCTGATACCTAGCTCATTAAGATTTGGTAAAGCAGACAGTTATCCTTAGAATGATATGCTCTGTAAAAACAGCTAATCTAACAGAACAAGTAACTAAAATTAACCCTTTGATACCAGTAATTGAAAATAACCTCATCTCATTACATATATATACACACACAGAGGAAGTAAAAAGATTAAATAGGTTGGGCAACAGCTGAAAGACATCAAAAAGACATTTTAAGTAAGCTCATTAGCTGTTTTCCTTTAATACAGACTGTATAGTTCCTTGTTTTCTTGAATGCCTATATATATTTCACCTTTTTTTTCTGCCTAGTCAATAGCAAATTCCACCTATTAGATTAAAATCCCAGGCCTTCTAAAGCAACAGCTACCTCAAGTTTTAAGCCAGAATATCTCTTTACAAAGAATTTACTGAGTGTGCTTCTCTTTAAAACATTACCACATTAATATCCAGAACATGTTTTAGGAGTAGAACAAAGTATTTCAATAGTTTGCAAATTCTGTCACAAAAGAATTGAGATAACATTTTATTTCAAGTCTGGGAAACCAGAAGTGGTTCCTTTAAATGAAGATTAACAGCACACTGTTTGTAATGATTTAGGCCTAATTTTATTCAGCTTAATACAACATCTGTAATATTAAAGAGCAGTATAGGTGCAAACCAGACTAGACTAGGCACTTATCTGTCACAGGCCTAGCACAAATATAGCACCTCACTGGGATTATGATTTCTTTTAAATGAAGTTTTGTTTAAAAATCAATTTCATTTTTCAGATCGGAAGTACTCATGCATACAAAAGTATCTGTTTTACCTGTTCTAGTTCTTCCTAGGAAAGGACACAACAATGCATTATTTAGGCTTCATTCTAGGAAAGTATGCTGTTAAATTTAATACAATTTACCTTTAGCACCTCAGTCTCACTCATATGTATTAAAACAAAGTCTTATGCTCTACCTTTCCCAAATACAATTTCCTCTTCCATGTAATCTGTAATGGCAGAGCTATGTTTCTTATTGACTTTGCATAATTCTGAAGCATACTCAAAGAAAAATAAATGCTACAGAAACATACAGTTAGCTCTTAATTTCCAGGGACAGACAAGAATTGCAATAACCCCAATTACAAAGAAAATGTTTCCTTAGATCACTGGTATCAGGGCCAAGCCACCTTTAGGTGGTTACACACTATTGTGACTGGCTTCAATTCTTATGTATCAGTGAGCTTCAGTATTTGTCCTCTTCAGATGTTTCTACAGAGTGTGCTCATTGGCACACACCTTGGTAAAGAACTGCAGGGTCAATGATTGCAACTCTGTGGGGAAATACACAGTGAAGCTATGGCTCCAGAGTGATCTGCCAGTTGCTACATTTTCCTGCTCATTCCTGATCTGCACTATTCCAGCACAGCTGACTGAGCCCATTCTTGCTTCCACTCTGTATGTGGCCTGCCAGGTCACTGAGCTGAAAGAATTTAGAATGGGCTCAGGCAGGCACCAAGGTTGACATAAGGGAGCAAACAAGTACAAACGGGAGGAGCTTATATCACTTCTCTGAAACACTGTCTTGCAAGCAATACCAGTGCCTGTAAACACAGGGGTAGTTGGACCAGGTGTTCTCCAGAGGGCCCTTTCACCTCAACCATTCTGTCACATTTTTCAGAGTATAGAACATGAGCTTCCACAGAATACAGGATCCTAGACAAAGTATGTCTAGGAGCTGGGTGCATTTCTTGATGAGTAGTGGTAGCAAGCAAGATACTACAGAACATACCCGAACCCTGAGATCACCAAAGAATTAGGCTATCTGAACATGACTCTAAAAGAATGGGCAAGTGCCAAGCCAGCCCATGTATCCCTGCAACAGGATAACTCTGTAGCCCCTGAAAACCCACATGGCTGATGATTTAGAGACAATAGTAATATTTTTATGAACATGACAAACCCAAATGGAAATAGCGGCACATACCACCAGAGGAAAATGTTTCACTTCAAGTTCTCACCACAACTTTGGTAAGAATTACACACTCTCCTCTGAAATTTTAAGTATACTTGTGCTTATTTATTAGCTATCATGTCATTGAACCTAGAGGGTCAAGTCAGGGGTCTTCAACCAAACATTACCACACAATCCAAATGCACTTGAAACGTCAAAAGCAGGAGTAGTATCATAAGATCCAGCCTTTTTATATTTAAGGCTATACATTGTGGCATGCTAGCTGACAGTTTAGAGAAATGACTGGTCCTTGTTCTTTCTGACAAAACAACGATAGCACGCACACCAAAGGAACCCTGGCAGTTGACTGGATTTCCAAAATTTCTGCTGGCACACACAAGAGTGTTTCTGAACGTATTAAAAAGTTTTACACCACTCTTCTGCATTCTTAAAGAGCAAAATTAATACTATTAAATGCATCAGTGGCTACCTTTAGCATTCTATTATTGAAGGAGCCTGATTATGTGAAGATTTCAAAATATACATAATTCCATACAAGAAATAAGCACCAAAGACTGAGTAGCATCAGGAGTGAGATTTTAATTAGAAGGCAACTCATCTGACAACTAATTTGCTGTACAGTATTGGTCATTTAAGTTTATCCTCTGTAGTGACCATGATATACATAACCTATGTTTGACTGAGTCACATCTCCAAAGAAAGATTTTAATCTCAATCTGTATACCTTTCTAGCCAAGAGCGTCAATGGTATCCTGGGGTGCATTAGGAAGAACACCACCTGCAGGATGAGTGCCCCTCTACTCAGCCCTAGTGAGATCGACCTGAAAACTTCAGATCTGGGCTCCTCAGTACAAGGGAGACATGGAACTCCTGGAACAGGTCCACAGAAAGGCTATAAAGATGATGAAAGGACTGGAGCACCTCTGTTACGATGAAAGGCTGAGGGAGCTGGTCCTGTTCAGCCTCAAGAAGAGAGACCTCATCAGTGCCTATCAGTATCTGAAACGAGGGTGGCAAAAGGAAGGAGTCAGGCTTTTTTCTGTGGTGCCAAGCAGTAGAACAAGAAGCAACAGACAGAAATGGATTAAAGATGCATTTGAACATGAGGAACACACTTCTTTACTGCGCAGTGACAGAGCACTGAAAGAGACTGCCCAGAAAGTTTGTGCTTTCCCTCACTGGAGATACTGCAGAACAGTCTGAACACAATCCTGTGCCATGTTCTCTAGGATGACTCTGTTTGAGCAGGGAGGTTGGATCAGATAATCCAACCGTGGTCCCTTCCAACCTGATCCATTGATTTGAAAGCACCGGATTTGTATCTGCCTTTAAATTCTGATTCAAATGTTCGACTATCAGTTCTTGTTCTGTCTTCAATACTAGAATCAAAATACAGTGATAAAGACCTAGGTTGCTTTTGACAACTGATAAAAAAAAATAATAAAAAAATCACTAAGAGGAAGATGACCCATCCTTAAGATATTCTGTCATTTGCTTGCCTTTTCCAATTTGTTGCCTTAGCTTACTTTCTGTAGCATAACTATTTTTTGCTTAATCTTACCCACAGTTACTTCAGCTACTATTAACACTTTAAAAGATTCTATACTTAGTTTTCAATGGATATCAGGGATAAGCCTCCAATAAGCGGTTACTTCTTCTTGTTACTTACTTTGATCCCCAGCTAACACTAAGCTACAGTATTTATCCTACTTAGGTTTTCCTAAAGTATGCTTAGTTACTTAACAGAAGTAGGAGAAATAACCTATACCTAGTTCTGGAACTTTATTACCAAATTACAAATATATTACAGTTGTACAACATGCCAATTCCTCTTCCTTTCTAAGACAGACTATGTTTGGGACAAAATAATTGAGAAATCAGTACTTCTCTTTTTGCAAACATCACCCTTGCTGTATTTTACATATCCTACGCATATTCTGATGTGTGATACAGGAAGTAATTTTTAAGTCTTGCATTACAAGAACCAGAAGAAATCTGAGACACAGCACAAAAATTTAAAAAGACATTTAACTTCTTGTCAATATCTATCTTTCCAGAAATTTTACTATACACAGAACTGTTGACAGTTTTAAATTATTTTACTATTCATTTTGCTTGCCTATGGCAGATTTACTGGAATTCAAGTTTGTATTTAAATATGAAGGGTAAAGAGATGATTCATCACCAGCAGAACTTTCACATTTATCTGTCTCTGACACAGAACTGAAGGCAGGTAAACATACAGTATTTAGTACTGATTACATAACCAGTACTATTACAATAATCAGTACAAGCCTAAACTGTCTGACCTAAACCACAGGCCTTAGTTAGTACAGAAAATTCAACAGTGAAATTTTATGACTGGTTTTAGGAGAGTAGGCAATTACCGAAGTATAAACAACGCAACAAATTAGATGTATTTCAAGACAATGGCTGCTACTGCTTTTTCTGCTTCACACTGCCTTTTCAAATTCAGAAAGTTTGAAGAAACAACTTCTGCCATGTGTTGTCCACAGACCGCAGTACTTTACATGCAGCAGCTATCTACAGCACACATTTCACAAGTGCCCACACTTGGAATTCCACACATGTCCTGTACTAAGAGGACAAAGGATGATGTATGCATTTCATTACTAAGGTTTTCTGAACAAGAACCCCCAAATGCTACAGTCTGAATATTAGCTTGAAGAGAGTGTAACGTGCATAGACTATGACTGTAAGTACTTCAGCTGCTGGTAAATAACATCTGAGTATTTAAAATTTTTCTCCTGAGGATTTCTTAAAGCAATGTGGAATTCATCATAGAAGGTTCAGAGTCAAGGTCAAATAGGTACCACAGTATTATAAAGGTTTAAAGAGTTGAAGAAACTCAAACTAAAATAGACTGAAACACTTTGAAGCAGAAGAGTCACGGCTGAAATGGCTTCCACTCCAAATAGTTTCAGGTCTGCTATAGCTATTTCTTGATACATCCCAAAAATTCAATTAGGCATTTTGGGTGAGGGAGGTGGTAAACAACCTACTGACCATGGAAGCCCAAGGAGACCTTCACACATGCTTTAATTTTCATCTGCATGAAACTACTTACTACTCTATTTACCACAGAAATACCAAATCATATCTTTAACTCCTAAGACACGGAGACCAAAAATCTACTCGCACCAACACTGGAGCAGCTCCCCATGCATGAGAATAGGTGTTTTTTAATAGCAAAACACCAATTAGAAGAAGTAATATGAAACAAAACTGAGAACACACCAAATTCCAAGTACATGGCCTCCCCACAGGTCCAATTAAGTGAAAGAAGGCATGAGCTATAGTGCCAAACAAAAGTGCAGCTGTGGCACTCAGACCTGCCTGGGGCCCAAAATGGAATGCTGGGTAGATCTGTTGTCTTTCAAAACATTTACAGAATTAAAGGTATAGGTGGGAATGTGTTCTGAAGCATTTGCCAAGAAATATGCAGGAAACATGCCCCAAATTCAAGGACTGAACACAGTTACAGCCTACTTGTCTGAAAGGTTACAGCAAGTAGGGCTTTAGAACCATTTAATTATTTAAAAGCAGCCAACACCCTTAATCTCCTATTTGCATTACAGTGAAATGCAGTTGCTGACATTGGTATTTCTGTATTCTGAAAACCCAGGAAGATGTTTCCGTTGCAGACTGGCTGGCTGAGCCCTGGAGACAGCACTTGGCAGGGGCGGTTTAAGGACAGGGTGCCCAAGCCTATGCCCCAGTTCAGGTGTGTAAGTTCAGCTTGTCAGGCCCATGCCATCTTCACCTGCACAGCACTGACCAACTGGCAAGTGTTTGTGTTTAAACACCACGAGAGTGCAGCCCAAGGACAAAATTAGGAAACGCCATGAGCACTGGTCAGCCTCTTAAAGACAAGAAGACAGTGCTCTCCAGAAGCGAGGTTATTAGGCTCTAGCAGAGATATGTCAAATGCTTTTTTTTTTTTGCTACGAAAACCATTATCACAACAGTGAGGATGAAGATTCACAGTTTGTATCTGCAAGAGCCAGCAAAGAGACTCCAGCAGTCCTAAGGAAGAACGTTGAAGACAAAAAAAACAGCAGGATGTGATTAAGGGGAAAAAAAACCCAACAAAAACCACACCAAAACCAAACAAAAAAGTAACAAACAAAAAGCCAAGAGGCCTACATTGTAGCTTGGGGCATGCTTAACCTGAAATGCAAAGCATGCAGGTGGGAGCAGTGGAGACCGGCTTCCATAGCATCCTGGCTCAAGTGGCAAATGCATTTCAAACAGTATACATCTTGAGATAACAGAAGTGCTCCAGTACTCCAGTATCTGACCCATGCAATTGAAAAGTGAAATACAAATATAGAAAAATATAGAAAAGAAAATACTCTCTTTCTGTAAAGATCGTGTATTTTTCATATTTACATACCACCATACTTCCCCTTTTGGTATCAGATTACAAGTAACTTTAGAACTACATATTCTGCAGTTACTTCATGAATGGTCATGCCAGAAAGGAGATTTTGATACACTGGTAAGACTGCCTAGAACTTCTTTTCCATTTGACTAAAGAATGTGCTACCTGAGTCATCACCTAGCAATCTGACAAAGACTACATGGCAGTATAGTTAGCCACGTATAATTTAAGTAATATTTATTAAGCTTTAGTAAATTTATAACAACGATACTAACATAATAAGCCACAAACAGTGAACTAATTTCCCTATGACAATACACACATACCTGCATGAAATACCCAGTAACTAATGCCTTTCTTATATTGATGTAATAGTCTCGGCTGGTAAAATCTGTGCTTCTACGAGGCAAATTAAATCTATCCATGATTCGTGACAGCTGTTGGCGTACATTGTCTGCAGACATCAGGGACCTGTAGTTAATGAAGTTGTCATAACACCACTGAACCGACTCATGATCTGCAACATTAGAAAACATGAATCAAAATTAGAACAAGTAAATAAAATAGCAACTAACCGATTCATCAGTCAGATGAATCAGAAAAAAAATGTCCATAAACTTTTATAAATGCTAACAGCTCTTGGTTTATTCAGTTGATTTCTTGCACTAGGTAACTTGCCAAAACTTTTCTCTTCACAAAGCACATGGTCAGGACAGAAGAAAAGCAGGGTTTTTTCCTCTCACCAATACAATATAGACAGAATCACTGCTGTTTTATTGAAATACCACACCACAAAATTTTGGACACCAAAAATCCTATCCTGGAATTAGAAAAAAAATCTTCTAAACCTGAAGTGTAAAACAACGTGGTGTCAGGAACACTGCAGCCTTTAACTGCAGCATGCAATGAACAAGACAACTGTACATAACTATGCTGTACTTGAGAAATGAAACCCTACTTAAATTAAGCACCCAAGTAACAGCTAAAAGCTATACAAATAGTCTGTTCTAAGTGTGATACACCTCACAGCAGTTTAAGTAAATGTGACTGAAAGAACACAGCCACTGTAACACAACTCTGTACTCTAACCGTTCCTACTGCTGATAGCTCTGAGAAATCTGATGAAACAGCAAACCTCAGCCATTCTGTCAGTATAAATACCTGCATATTTCACATCAAGAAACCCAGTTCTACCTAGAAATTCTGACTTTCCAAGTAATGCTCTTTTTATCTTTTCCAGTTTAATAATCCAACAAAGCCAGCCTTAAGAATTAAAACTTAAGGATAACTCTCAAAAAGAAGAGACTTTTCTTAATTTACACTGAAAAGATTGAAGGTTATGGAAGTCAAGGTAAGTCCAAGTTCTTTCTTGCACTTTATCTTACAGAATGTATTTTAAATGAAGTACAAATGAATGTCTTGTACAGTTATGATTCTACTGTACAGTACCACAGCATATTACTTTCTGAGCCAAATGAACTACGCATCATAGAGAATCCATAGATATTTTATGTTGTTCTAGAATACAAACAGTAATAGCATTTTGTCTTCTGATCCCAGAAGTCAATTCACAATTTCCCAAAATGATTCCTGAAATAATTCCATCCCTCAGTAACCTGAGTATTAAAGGTTTCCAGAAACATGCAAAAATTGTCTACCAGACATTCTGGATCCTATTAACGAACAAGTTAACAGTATAAAAAAACAAGCAACACATGTCTAACTTACAGATGTTTAATGAAAGTTTCTCAGCTATCATTTTGTATTGTAAACTGAATGTATTTGTACTTTTGCGTTTATTTTGGATTGTCACATAATGACAGTGTTAGAAGGTTTCAATACAAAATTTCTAAATCAAACCTGTAACAGAAAGGGGCATTAAGCTGCATTTCTTTTCACTCAGGGTAAAAAGACTGTTTGCTTTTTGTTTGCTAACGGGGAAGTGTAACTGGAGCACCAAAGTTTACATGGCTGGCAGTTTACAGCAATCTTTTTATTTGCCATCAATATACGTCACTGTTAAAAACAGTAGGTCACTTTCTCATTTTTCAAGAGAACTCCTAGCTTCACCTGTTCATTCTTATCTTTTTTTAAGCTGCTAAAATACAATTCAGCTATGTTGAAGAGGATAATACATTTTCTCTGAATTCCATTCACAGAAATGACACACTTGAAACATATATATCACACAGTTCTATCTTACTTCTTGATGCATCATGCCTTTGCCTCTCAATCTTATTACAGAATTCCTAACTACATTAAGAATTTAGGATTAAAAAGGTTTTTGTTCTAGGAACATACCCTTCTCCAAACACACAATTTTTTCTGCACTGCTCTCCCTGAAAAATCACTAAGCAATTATGCAGATTTTTTTGTAATTAATGTTAGATAAACTTCCAATATTTCTTAATTACAGGAACACTTGCTTCCTTCTGTCCAAGGTTACCCAGCACTGATTTTAAAGCCTGGCTTGTTTGCATGCTCATCAGTTTATTACGAGATTGCTTGGGTAGTTTTTTGGTTTTGTTTGACCCCCAAAGGAAAGTAGCACTTAAATAACAAAACCCAAGCTTTTCAAGTGTACTTGGAACCCAGAAACAGAAGCTGGCAGCACAAAGCATAACAAGTAATTTTACTATAACAGACACAGACTTACTTTGCTTGAAAGCATGGTAGACATTCAGCAACGTCAAATGATCTCCATCTATGTGGGCAAACCTCATCTTGGCTTCATCTGCTGCTTTCTTTGCTTCCGTGGGACGAACAAAACACTGTGGGACTAAACAAGGTTGGTATGGGCCCAACACAAACGCCCATATCGATGAGTCACGCATTCACAGATAGAGGAACAAGGCCTAGCTAGGTCAGTTCACAGAGCATAGGGCAGGGCAGGATGGCCTCCAACTGCATCTTGGACTGTTTACTACCTTGATTTGGTACATCAACACCTAACCACATCTGTAAGACAAGAGGGTTTCAAAACTACAGAGTACCTGATAATTTTAATAGAATTATATGTATGCATCAAAATCACTAGTCTGAAGGCCATCAAGGTTACCTACGCAGACTGGAAGGCTAAACACACCTTAGTTCAAATCCAGTGCTGATAGCTCTACCAGGAGCTAGTACCACATGGAATGAAATACTTTAATTCCAAATTTGCTTCTTTAGAAAGCCCCAACAAAGTAAATAGTTCTGAAACTGTAGTGTACTAGCACAGTCTAAACCAACTTGAGATTTGATTATTTCAAGTCTGTTACTAGACAGAACACACCAGTCAAGTCTCTTCCCACATGGTATTGCTACCAGCACTGGTGTGATATATGTGAATGCAGGCATTAATAAGTCTAAAGGCTGTGATGATAGCGGTAGTGGTGGAAGGTTAAACCGTCCTTTGGTACTACATCAAATAAAAACTATATATCAAGAAATGCAACATGATGACTTCTATCATTATATTCTCTTACATACATCTGACTGATCTCACTTCCATCCAAAAAATCACATTTTATCATCAATTTTCCGGACACAAGCTAGCCAAGACCATAAACAGTATTGCAGCCAACTTAATTCAAGGTCTGTCAATATTCTAGTATATTGTAAGATTAGTATCAATCCACAAGATCTTGAAAGGAGTTATAAAAGATCTACTGGAGCAGGGAGGTTGCACCAGACCACCCACTGTGATTCCTTCCAGCTTTACACACTTCATGATTTACTTTAAAGAGATCTGCACCACAAAATAGATCAGTTTGGTTTTAAGTAAGTGCAATTTTTAAGAGGTTAAATTTCAATAAAATTAATGATTAAATACTAAAAATCCTTCATGTTTTTCCAGCTGCCTAGGACTACTATAATTTTTTCATTAACTGAAGCCTTGCAATCATATGAGAACACCTCTTTGCATATGACATATCCCTATCAAATGAGGGCTTTTTGTGCAGTTACGTAGTTTTTCTTTATTCTTAAATTTGCATAAAAGCCCCAAAGCACCAGATATTGTGAGCTGAATACGAGATGCAACTTGAGGAAAAAAAAAAAAATCATACTGTAACAGTGATTCATGGTAACAAATCAAAGACCAATGCATTTAAGAAAACGGAAATGCAGGTGTGAAATTAACACCCTGTATAATGGGCCTTGCATTTGAAAAAAGAGATAATATCAAGTGTATTTTCATTTCTAACTCATACTAATAAAACCAAAAGCCAGATTATTCTATCACTGTCTTAACTCAGTGTTTTGAAAAGTGATAGTACTTTCCATACCACAGCATGACACCATGGCTCTTTTAAAATGAAGTATAATCATTTAATCTGCTCATTTATTTAATGCTATTCCTGCTCTTTTCTGTCACCTAGTTTTCCATTCAGTCCAAACTAAATATATGGATTGCTATCAACAACCTGACAATCTTTATGGGCACTTAATGCACCGAAACACACTACTATGCTGCTAAAATGCTTACTTTGGGAAACAGCCCTCACAGAGACCAGGACTATGGGTTTAAGAGTTTTAAGAGTTTTAGTTACAGCCCATACATTCATCAATTTTTTATTTTTTCCCCCAAAATTTATTGTTACGTTTATTGTGGTTTGAAAAAAAATAGGTAACATGGCCTGGGAAAAGGTAAATTGGAAAAGGAGGAATAAGGTAAATCTGTTGAAGGCCACGGACAAGAAAACTAAACTGACTTGTTCTACAGTAGATCCTGGGGGAAGAAGGGGAAAGAGAAGAGAAAGACAGGCACCAACCTACCACCACCGCCGCAATTAAGCCTACCATTTAATTAAAGAAAAATATTATGATTCTGCCCTGCCCATCTGCTCTGAGTCTGAACAATCATAACTCTGAAACAAACATTTTAACTTGTTCTTTAAAACTTTCATATAAATATATTTTAAGACTAAACTGAAGCAACAGATTTTACACTTAGTCAAAACTTTTTTCTTTTTCTCTAACCAACCAAATTAGGCATGTCAGCAATACACCTGCACTGTAGAGAGCCTGGTAAATTACCAAAGGTAAATCCTAAAGACAAGAGAGTACTTATGAGTATGAACACCCCCATTTTCATAATAGATTAAAACCTGCTGCTTGTCCTATAACCTCTAGTTATAAAACGAAGTCACTTCTACACAATGGGGAAACGAAATACAAGGTTTGCTTGGTAACATTTTCCTCTCATTAAGCACTCTCAGCACACAGCTCTGCTCTGACACAGAGCTATTCATGTAACAGCAGCAGAGTACAACTATACAGCTCAGTTAATTCTTATAAAAATACATTTTACTTTCAAGCTTCTTTTTTCTCTTTGAAAGTATTGAATGTTCTCCAGTTTTGCCATTTAATGACTGAAAAAATGTATCATGTACAAGCTTATGATTTAATATAAATTATACTCCAATCCCTTTGGGAAGATTGTGATTTATCAAAGCACAGAAGAATGCAGAATACAAAATAGATTTTACTACCATAAAAATTAGTGGCCAAGGTGACATTTCTGGGCCTGGCTATGAACCTAACTGGAAAATTCTATTCCACTAGCCTGATTCCCCACTCCTAACAATTCCAATATGTTTTTTTTTAACTGATGTTAGGAGTAAACTCTTAGATAATTTAATGCACTGGTTTCCAACATTACTACTCACTAGCTTCAAGGTCTCAACATAAATCCATTATAACTGAACCCATATATGAAGTTTTAAAAAGCAATTCTAATTTTATTAAAAATATACTTATGTTATTTTTCTGATGTGGGAAAATTAAATTTTCCCCAAACTGATGATCTGCAATTTGTTTAGTTTCTCTTTTCCTGCTATTACCTGACAACATGGCAGTAATAGATAGGACCTCATTAGAACAGTTGTAGTCACAGCTTGCAATAACCATTTTAGCCAGCTGTGGATCCAATGGAAATTCAGCCATCATGGATCCCAACTCAGTCAAGTCTCCATCATCATTTAAAGCAGCCAGATAATTCAAAAGCTCTAAGGCTCTCATCAGAGTTTCAGGAGCTGAAAGAAAAAAAATATGCAAATTCAGACATTAACCAAACAGCTCTGAATCAGCAAAAACCAAGGAAGCACAGACTGTTACTAGGTTTAGTGTTTTTGATTTTGGTTTTTTTTTTGTTCTCCATTCATTAGCATCCAAATGTAAAACTGTTACCAAATCCTGCAATACACACCCAAGCATGAATGAATGGGGGCGGCAAGGAGGGAACACTATTTAGAAAAGCTTTAAACCTAATCACAAGCTTTGAATATTTGAAGATTACTGCTTTTCAAAATTCAGACAGCAGTGGCATTGTGAAATATTCAGTACCAGTAGTATCACTTCTCCCTGCAGATATTTTTTCCCTGGTTCCATACTAAATAGATCAATAGTCCTAATATGTCAGCCATATCAACTCTAGATACCTACAGTCTTTCAGAAAGCCAGTTAAGAATGTTCTCTTTATCTTGCATTCCTCACACAGTCACTATTAATCCATAAAGAAAAATAAAAGGAAATCCAAAAGTCTTTCTGCTAAGCTATCATACATGCTGCGCAGAACAAAGAATTTAATTGTTCTGTAGAGCTATTTAAAAACTTACAGACTATGTCAGATTTTTATTTTAGGGGAAAAAAACAACTATTTATATATGACTAATTTGCATTTTTGTTTAACAATATAACCCAGTTATTTCTGAAGCATATATGAACATTCAACACTTAGAAGAAAGATGCATATAAATTATAGTTTGAGCCAAACCATGTATTCAGCTTTAAAAATGCCAGCCCATTTTGTTTATAAACAGTTGTTAACTGATTGCACAATTAGAATGTGTAATCAAGGTGATAAGTAAAAAAACCTCAAATAACAGACTTTCTAATGCCAAAAATTTTCTGTTATTTTCTGAAGGCAATGGGCTTTCAGTAGCTTCCTTGGTTCCACTGAAAGCTCTTACATAGAAAGAAAAAGCTTGCTTGGATATGACACAGAGCACTGAATTTCAGGATAAACAAAAGACATTGCTTATAGGTTACAATAAAAAAAAAAAAAAAAAAAACAGTGAGAGA
>VXBI01012992.1:1550560-1582823 GCA_013397375.1 Toxostoma redivivum
AAAAAAAAAACAGTGAGAGAATTTATGCCATGTTTTCATATATAAAGTAACCACAAAAATAAAGATTGGAAAGATGGAAAGAGATACCTGGAGGATCCATAAAATCAAAGTGCACCAAATCATCTATACCAAGCTTCTTGAGCTGTAATACTACAGATCCTAAGTTAGACCTCAAAATTTCAGGGTATGTGTTGTCCTGGGGGGATGAGGGGGGGGGAAAAAAAAAAAGAAAATTTGTAACACTTCTTCCAGACACTTTATACTACAGAAGCATTCAAATTCTTACTTTGTTTAATAGCACAGCACTCAACCTGAATCAGACATTCTTATAAACACAATGTAAAAACCACAATCTTACCTGCATTTCAGTTTTATAGGCTTTCTCTGTATAAAGCCTGAAGCACTTGCCTGGCCGAGTACGACCAGCACGGCCAGCTCGCTGCTGGGCAGACGCTTTACTGATCGCAGTCACCAGCAGAGACTCCACTCTGATACGAGGATTGTACACCTATTTCAAAGGACAGGCAGAGAAGGACAGAAGGTAAAAGAATAAACAGTATTCATGGATAGAACACAACTATCCAAACGTCTTTAAACTTATTTTTAAACACAGCTTCTGCACAAGTTGTATGTATGTGAAAATTTTAAAAAGCTGGCTACAAAAGACTCTGGAGAGCTTCAAATACAACTGCCTAGAGAATAGCATTTTTTATTCATCTGTTAACAGCAACTCCTGCCATGCTCCCTGCTCTTAAATGTATTTTTAGATAGGATTTTCATGGCAAAAGGACGTGTCCAATTTGTTCTACAGAGTACTAAACACTCATGATGCTCAAAAAATCCCATTAAAATGTTGTCTTGATATAACTATGAGGTTGAATAATCATATTCTAGAGATGAGAAAAATCTAATATCAAGGTTTTATGCAACTGTAAAGATCAGGCTGATGACAAAACAATACTGTATTTCAAGGATACATGCAGACTATCACAGTACAAAATATCTGCTAGTATTTACTGTAAAATTTCCACTGCAGTCAAACCTAAACAGCAGCTCTCGCCAACTCAATAGGGCTAGGGGAAAAAAGAATACACTGAAAACAAAAGCAGTAGTCAAACAGTAGTTTCACCTGAAGACATTCTCAGTCCATGTTTTAAGACCTTTCTGGTATGATTCAGTATAAAATATCAAGAGAAACTTTAGTTCTTATTCTAGAAGTAAAGTTCTGTACTAGTTCTGTAAAAAGACCTATTCATGAAAGAAGTTCAGCCTTCATGGTGATTGAAACTTGTGCATAAAAACACATCAGCTGTACTCACACTCTGCTGTGTGTGTCTGTCTCATTTTGCACAACTTAAAACGGCTGACAATGTGTACCACTATTAAAGGAAAAGACTAGGAAATCAAGTTATAAAGAAAGTTACATTTAGTGAAAAAACTGAATGAAGACAATGAGATTCATATTTTATTTTATGTAGTTATTGGGTTGACTGTAGGAAAACTACTTCAGTTCCTCTGAACACCCTATGATGTTCCAAGAACCACAATACGAGCTTGATTACAACCTTCAGGGCTGCAAGAGTACATGATAAATACTGACATGAAACAGCAGGGATCATTTCTTCTCGTTTTAGTGCTGGAGTTTTCTACAGCGACTTAAAAGAGGAGGCTTCTAGAATCACTTTTATTTACTTTCATACAATTTGTTTTACTTGAGCATCCTCAAGCATAGACACATAGTACTAAACTACCCTTCCTAAAGTATCTAGAAAAACTATATTCCAAGTCTAGCACAAAATTCTCACATTTTTCTTTTTTTCAAATAAAATTATTCTATCTGAAGTTCATGGACTGAGTGTAAACCGTAAAAATCATGAGTTAAAAACAAAAATCCAAACCAATGAAGCTCAAGATTTCAACTGAAGAGACCTGTTTGCAAAGGGAAGAGTAGCCTGAGCAAAACAAATTCCATCAACTTTCCTACTCTAAAGAGAAAAAAATAATACTTACCTTCTGTTTTGCAAAGCCAGGATCAATCACAAACACTACACCATCTATGGTCAATGATGTCTCAGCAATGTTAGTGGACACCACAACCTGTCAAACAAAAAAAACCAACAAAAACCCAAACAACTAAATGAAACTACTTCATCCTGAAGATGAAGGGCTCCAATTTTGTCTTGGCACAAATAACTTTCAGTAAACTTTTCATCACTTAATCAATAACTACCAGAGCTGCGCTCCAACACTTTCACAGGATGATCTGAAATCAACCAGAGGAACTTCTAGTGAAAAGAAAGCAATTTTCATCCACTGTTTTTTCCTCCCTTATGGATCTATTAACAACATAACATATGTTAGTTGAGAAGAAGAAGAGCAAACATTTAACTTATGAAACCACTATTCAAATTTTTTTTCTCACATCTCTGGTACACAATGACAAGTTATACTGGGAATCCTTTAACATCATCTATTAATATTAGGTTTTTAGCTTTTTCTGAAAGCCTGAACAGGGTAAACTGGTTAAATAATATTAAACTGAAAGTTATATACATTACCACCACAGAAGAAAATACTATCTGGTTTGAAATAAAGCTGTTACCAACACATTCCAGCTAAAATAATGAACAACATGTATTTAACTTCTACTTTGTCTTTTTCTATCACTACATATTCAAATACCTTTACATATCTACATTCTGAGCCTTTCAGAAGGTTAAGTCACATGCAAAAATTAAAGCAAAGATGACTATTTGAGTCATCTGAGTCATTTGATGTAACTATCTGAGGCTTGATTTGCCAGCATCTAAATTTTTATGTCCAGAGATGCAGTTTAACAGGCTATGGATACCATTAGCTCTCATCCCAACAGTGACCACACTGAATCACATTACTAGCACATAATTATCTCAGAAAAGACTCAAAATCTGTTCAGCACTTCATTAAAAGTGCTTACCTTTCACTTCCTAATTTCAGAGCATTCTTTCATCACTGCTTTCAGTTTATCAATTAGAACTGGAGAGAGACCTCTAATACTTAGTTCAGAATTACAATGAGGCCAGTGACTGCTCTCTGCCCTTCCTGCTGGCTGATCACTTGGCCAGGCAGCTACTTATCACACTCAGCTCGTCTCTTTTTAAAGGTCTAAGCTTGCCCAAATATGACAATATACTGAAAGCAGTATTTTGGTGGAAAAACCAGTGACAAATAGCTTTCAATTATGGCAGTTCACTCTAAAATGTCGTGCTACTTAGAATTCCTCAAACAAACAGAAAATATTATACACGTCCTTCACAGGTAGTCTGCACAAATTAGTCAAGAGATAATAGCTACAAATAGCTACAACAGACAATAGCTACAGTGCAAGTCAGTGCAAAATCTCAATACATTTTCATTAAAAATTTGAAAGGCATTAAATATACAAATTAAACTCAATCCATATTTAGCTTGCCGTTATAGAGTATACCTCATTTAAGAAGTTTTGTGTTTTTCTGTTTCTGCTAATGTACAGAACGATTCACACCCAGATTCTTCAAATACTAATTACAGAGCAGAGACAAAAGGCTTTTAACCTGCTTTTAACCACTGATTTCTATTAGGACCCTTCAATACCAGGAACTCAATACAGTTAGTATGGTTAGTCCATAGCGGTACAACAATTTCATTTGTAACTGAAATCACTTAACCTATACAGAACTTTCCTAAAGTAGAAGGAAAAAAGTTATTTACACAGTGGGTTCTGTTGCACATACAGATATCATACATTTTCTTAATGTCACACTGCTTTAAAAATGGCAATTAATGGCTGTAAAAACAGAAGAAATTTTTTAAAAGGTTGAAGAAATAGTATCTTTTAAGTCCAAATCAAAGTACAAAGTTACTTGAACGTCAAACAATTGAAATTAGCACTAAACTATATAATAAATTATAACTAGCCTTAGCTGTAGTTTTGCAGTTTGGGAAGAATTTAAAAACTTTCTTCTGAATACTAAAATATACATAGTATTTACATCTAAAAATATATCTATATTACATATATATTAACTAGCAATGCTTAAGACTGCACAGAAACTAGAATGCCGTTTGAAAAGAAGGGATAAGATGACAAGGAGCCTTTAACATAGGACAATAGAAATGTTAAGTCATCTTTATCTTCCTCAACTAAAAAAACATTCTTACTAGTTAATCAGAGTACTTGTCTGCAATCTTAAGCCTTCTCACAATAACAGCTGCTTTGATAGCTCAAAGAGGACCAAAAAAGTGCAAAGTTGTCAAGCTGCATCACTACCAGCTGTTACCATCACTACTACAGCAAAATGCCACACTCCTCCGAGCATTTCTCTTTCCACAAAGTTAAAGCTCAAGAAACACTTAATTCAGTTACTGCAAGCATTTCACTTACACTCATATGACCATGAGACCCTTTGAAAGGATTCAGATCACCTAAGAGCTCCCTCCTCAGCAGTTCTAAAATCTAGGTTCAACTCCCACAAAGGACTGGATGAAAACAGACACTTTCTTAAACAGAGGCACAGCACCACAAGGTTTTGCTTTACAAACCTTGATCACTAAGACTAACTAAAACTAAACCAACATTTAAAGAATTTACAACACAGACGCATTTTCACTCATAGTTAGATTTGTTAGGGAGATAAAAAGTAAAACATGGAAGCCAGAATATTTCAGCCAAAGCAGGCAAAGAGGAAAGGTAACTTCACAGGTCTGAGTCTTCTGCCCACAGGCTGTGCCTGCTTTTGCCTACAGCAGGTATCTTTTGGCATAACAACTTTTTTTGTAGTAATACAGCTGCTACACCAAGTGTCTTCCTCTCAGAGACCGGTACTGGCTCTGCCATTTCAACATAAAAGCTATATTCTGCACTTGTTATCTTCTTATGCAGAACACCAAAACCTGCCTATTTTGAAGGGCACAGTTTTAAACATGAGCAAAAATTTAATTAAATGCACAGCTACCGCTTATTACTTAAAAGCCATTTCATCATTTAAGTCATTTGCAAATACAATTTTGTTGCAGCATTAGTTTCATGATTTCAGACTGAATGCTTTCTGCAATCATCTTCTACAGGAAAAGGAAGAATTTCACTAAATTTAATAAGTGATTTAGTCTTCCAGAACACTAGAAAGTTGTCACTAGTAATCTACATGCATTGTACTTCACAAAACCAACAAATAATCAAGGAACTAACCCTGCCTAGAGCACACAGTATGATTCAGCTCTGAACTTCAAAATCTTAGCCCTGTGACTGCCAGTTCTGTAAAGCAGGAGTTTAGTTTTAGGAAGCTTTAATATGACTCCTTTCTAATAGAACACACAGCTTCTACTAAGGATTATTGTGAGCACTGATACATTAATTTTATGAAGAACCACTGTGCCATTTCAAGTTTTTCAGTTTCTCAATCGATTTTGCCTAAAGAAAGAACCTCAATTCCTCATTTATTACTACAAAAATACAAGCACTGAACTTAAACATACTTGTTTTAACTTGCACCTTCTTATACACCTTAAGAAACAGAAAAAACCTACCTGACAATCTACATTAAAGAGACAGCCCAAATTGTCTCAAAAACAAAAAAAAAAAAAGGAAAAAAGCACATCTCAAAATAACTACTTATGGAAAAAATCCCATCCTCCACATAGACTCTTATTTCACATAAGAATTTAAATGAATGCCATTTCCATTCAGTCAAGTCAAACTTTTACCACAACTCCTGGCCCTATATAGATGGACGACAGAAATTTGATTTGTACTGAGAGACAAATTTCAAGTTACCCAAAAATTCTAATGTGATAAATACTGCATTTTAAGGCTCCAATAATAAAAAAAAAAATCCTTGTACTTGTTGCTGTCCAAATATATTTAAAGGAGCTGAAAGTCCTATTTCATGGCTCATGCAACTGTGAGTAGCTACTTACAGAACAGAATACTACCACAGCTTAGTATTTACCTTTCTTCCTATTGCTCCATTTTGTTTTTTTGGTGGGGGAGGTTCAAATATCCTTTGCTGTTGCTGTGGAGGAAGGGTGGAATACAATGGAATGATTTTTATGTCACCAACTTCAGGACCTAAGTCATCGATTTCACGTTTTATCCTCTTGCAGGCTTCATCAATCTCCTGCAAAACAAAAATATTGGTTAGAAGAGAACTCCATGAAAAAAGAAGCATATTTAGAGTGCTTATGACAAAGATTAAGTATACACCCTGAAGAACAATTACAATAACTTCTACTTTAAAAAATAAAAGTCAATCAAGATGCTTACTGAATCTGCAATCAAATTTCCACAATACTTCAAGATGTTTCAGCTTCTATACTCTAATGAACAGCCTAATTTGCATTCAGCATCCTTTTTCTTTTAGTCATGTTTCCTAATTAAATCTCTACAAATTGTACTAAAATTGAAATCTCTCACCCTGGAATATTAAACTGCACTCATGACCTTTTCAATTTTCACAATCTGAAGGAAATTGATGTGCAAGATATTTAAAATAAGCCAATTAAGCTTTAATGTCACGTATCACTAATGCAATTATATGGAAGATTTGCTTCATTGTACCTAATGAGAACAAACACCTTTGCAGTATAAACATGGATATTCAAAACCAAACCTCTCAATCCCAGGTTTCAGATCTTACTTTAAAATTAACCAAAATACCATTTAAGCTTAAGAAAACTCAGTGAAGTTCTCTGAAGATGAGAGATGTTTTTTTTACCATAGTATTTTCTAGCTTATTTTCTGCTTACCATACAAACGGTTCACCACAGCCCAATTGTTCTAAGTCCATTTCATTTTAAAGCTACTACACTTAAGCCAGCTAGGTGACCAATAATTATTACAAGACCTAAGGAAAATTGGAGTGCACAGAAATTTAGGTTAATGAGTAACACCACTCATTACACTGACCAACTATAGATCCTCCATCTGAACCACTGAGGGGAGAATACAGCCATGACAAAAAGCAACAGTAGGCAAAAGCAAAAAAACCTGCTACAACATACAAGACCCTAAAGCAAATATACAGGACTGGTAATCTAAAAGCTCTGTAAAATGATTGCTTTAAACTATGATTTGAAAGGCAAAAGCAGTCTCCTTTTTAGAAATCATAATTTCAGGTAGATCTGCACCAAATCTGTCTCTCTCACTTGTTTTTAAAGAGACATTTAAATTCTGACCACAAATGCATTTAGTATGTTTAAAAGAAGCACAGACAATAATTGCACTGTATTGACCAGTGTATACAATTCATGTAAGCATGACAAAAGGAAGGCTCTTTGATGTCCAAGAGCCCTTTTAAGAGTAAGCCTAATGCTGTCTAGTAATGCACTGCCAATTTAAGAGAATTGCAGATATTTACCAAAACCATCCACTTTGCCAACAAATCCAACACATCTTCATAAAATGTAAGGAGTATACAGAAACTGAGCTGGAATGTCCACTAATGGCTTACTGTAAGAGAATTAATTTTTTTTTCCACAGGTGCAAGTATCCTTTATTCTCCTGATAACCTTGTTTCAAGTTCAGTGATAGCCTCCATGTGCAAATGGAGTTAAATATTTAATATAAACAAAAATACAGCACAGACCTTAATTCCTGATCTGAAGATCACTACACCATTCATGGAATTTATGCAGATTATACTGTGTAATTGGGAAAGCTGTGATGCTGGATAAGCTACTTAGTCTTCAATAGTAATGATTAGAAGTTCCAGGACAGTTTTATACTCAAGAGAAGGTAAAATACAAGCAAGCAAGAAAAAACAAAAGCCCTACACTTCTTCAGGACATGTGTACACAGCTACTGATCAGCTTCCAGAAGACACAAAAGTGTTCATTCTTCCTAGAGTTTACCACTGTAGTTTCAAAGTATCTCTAATCAGGACTCATTAGAATACTTCAAAATAGAGATGCTATATTTGCAGAGGAAACTACAGACCTCTCATCACAAAGTGCTTTAAGAAGGATGCAAAACAAAACACCAAGAGCCACTGTCACTCATATGAAGACAGTAAAAGCAAATTCTTTAATAGTAGTATTTTTAATTTTAAAAATTAAAGAGTAGCTTCCTTTTATTTACCACTCTAACAGGAAATAGTGTATCTACTTCAGTAGATCCACTACTAGTACATCTACTTCCCCACACAAGTCCTCACAATACCAATCCTGCCGAAGTCAAGAAACGCTTGGACAAAGCCCTCTGGCACAGGGTGTGACCCTTGGGGCTATACTGTGCAGGGCCAGGAGTTGGACTTGGATGCTTCAGGATTTAAATGTCAACTTCCATTTCTACAAGACCTAAGTGTGTATGGGAATCAATGCTTAGTATTGTATTGTTTAGAAAACAAAGCAAGACTAGGGTGCACATTTACCCTTAAATTTATTAGTAACAGCAGTGCAGCCATCTGTATTTTCATAGAACAGTAGGTAGGTTACTTATGCCTCCTGAATCTGACAGGAATTTTACTCCACCTTAACTTACTTTTCCAAAGAAAAGGCAGGCTAATAGCTAGTGCCTAAAAAAAACCCCAAAACCAACTGGATTCACTAACTTTTACTCCTCTCACTGAAGCTGAGTTTTTTTGTGCAGATAGAAATGCAAAGGTCCACCAGCCCAGAAGCAAACTTTTGCATATGAAACCTGTTAACAAAACGAATGAGTCCTGAACTTACAGAATGCCAGGACTGAAACCAAGAGGACTGTAAGTTTTCCCACAGTTTAACTTCAAGAGTACCACTTACAAGACTAATGCTTAAATCTTCACCCCATCACCATTTTTGATGCGTACTAGTAAATATTAACCAGACTGAAAGTATGAACAGGACTTTGTTCATGTCCTGAACAAAGTATTACCAAATAATATTTAGCAATAGTCACTTGTTTTCCTAAAAAAATCTAACTTACAAAAGTCTTCTTACTAAAAATCTTCCAGGTATGGCTTCAAAAGACTGTCTGTGCCAGTTTCTGGTTCCTCAGGCTGTGTGTCAAAACCCATAGCAAAGAGAAACTTGGAAGTAAATGAACCACAAGCCAATACCTTATCAGCTGCCTCCAGTAACACATTTCCACTGCTTTGTATCATCTCACTACTCCAATACCTAACATGCCCTAGCTCTGCATCAAAAACTAAGGATATGAATGTATTATTAGCAGTTCCTCTAAAAGGAGCTGTATAAAATTAATCACACAAGAGACCGATTTTGCCTATCATGCACATTACTTTTTCCTGCTGTTGAAAATGAAGTCTTTATTACATGTTGAAGCTGAATGCTCTGTAGAAATTCCCTTCCATTTCTTTTCCTGATGGCATTTTTGCAGTCAAAAGTAAGGTGCTCATACTGAAGATCATGAACAACAGAAAAATATTACAGGACCAGTTGCACCTCAGATCTGGAGGCTTAACAAATGTGTATCTACACAACTAGACTACCAACTCTGTAATCTCAAAGACTGAGAACAAGCTTGACAACACCTATTGTCTAAGAAAGACATGTTGACTGAAATGTAATTATGCTTTTCCCTTGTGAAACAAAATCCCTCTCAGTTTCCAATTTTGGCTGTGACTGATGACAGGCAACCTAGCTTACAGCTATCCAGCTATAGAGGGTTGATGCTGGCTGGATGTCAGACACCCACCAAAGCCTCTCTATCACTCCCCTCTGCAGCTGGACAGGGGAGAGAAAATATAACGGCTCGTGAGCTGAGATAAGGACAAAGAGAGATCACTCATCAAATAGCACCATGGGCAGAATAGGCTCAGACTAGAGATATTAACTGAATTTACTACTAATAAAATCAGAGCATGATAATGAAAAGTAAAATAAAACCTTAAAAACGCCTTCCTCCCACCTCTCCCTCCTTTCCAGCTCTACCTCCTACTCCAGCAGCACAGGGAGACAGCAAATTGGGGTTATGGTCAGTTCATCACATTATTTATCTTGCTTCTCAGGAAGAGGAGTCCTTCTCCTTCTCCAGCACAAGATCCCCCCCCATGGTAAACAGTTCTCCATGAACTTCTCTGGCATGAGTCCATCTTGTGAGCAATAGAACTCTGCAAGCTGCTACAGACAGGTCACTCCTCCACAGGGCACAGTCCTTTAAGGACAGACTGCTCCAGAGCAGGCCCTGCTCACTACGGGCCCTCAATGAGGTCACAGCTCCTGCCAGGTATCCACCCACTCCAGCATGGGTGTCCTCCATGGGCTGCAGGTGGATTCTGCATCCTCACAGATCTCCATGGGCTGCAGGGGCACAGCTGCTTCACCACAGGCCGTACTACCAGCTCCAGGGGAATCAGAGCTGTGGTGCCTGCAGCACCTTCTTCTGCATTGACCTTGGTGTCTGCAGGCTTGCTGCTCTCCCATGCTCTCACCCTGCTCTTCTCTGGCTGCAATTACAAGTACTAAATAATCTGGGTTTTTTCTTCTTAAATATTACCACAGAGGCATTACCACCATTGGCTCAACCTTGCCCAGTGGCACATTCATCTTCAGTTGCCAGGGACTGACTCTGCTTGACATGGATGAAGCTTCTAGCAGCTCTTTAAAGAAGCCACCCTGCTACCAAAGCTTGGCCATGCAAACCCAGTACTCCAGGCTATACATTTTTTGAACACTGGCATTAAACATGAACATTATTATCATGTTCTGAAACTTCCTTGATATACCAGGGAGGTTGCTTGTTTTAAAAATCAACAAATGAGCTTTGCTCCTTACAAAGCCTGTAGGACAAGTCCTGTTTCAAAATGTTCGTTCCTAGTAAATTTTGCTTTTAAACCTCCTCTTTTGTTATTAACGGACTTAAAAGCAGTTCATACAATGTAATCATATACTTTTGCTCCTTTCAGGAAGGAAATTTTTACTGAACACATACTTCTACACCGTTAACAATTTTATCATCATCCAGCAGCAGGCTAATACAATTAAGATTCCTTTCATTTCCAAACACATTTAAGCTTCTTTTAATTTTCTGGGCATAACAACACACAATCTTCCTTGCTATCTCCAAGTTTCATCATCTTCTCTATGTCTTAACTAATCTGTACTAATTAACTGCTATCCATCTTAATTCCATATGAAATTACTTCAAATTCATTTGGATGAGAAGACAGTAGCCAATAAGGAACCCCATTCTACCAGAGACCACTGCAATTACACCTCATTTTTAGCCTCAAACTCTGTACAAGTCACATTAGTGCCATTTCAGCTAAAGCATGTTCCATTTCCGTAATTTCATTTAACTTTGTATATGCACCTTTCTGACAGGAAAAACAAATAACCTTGCACCCTGTTCATACTGTTTTGAAGAATCCAAAAGAACTACAAAGCATTCCTGCCTAGCATACATCAATTTTAGCCTAGCTACTAAGCCTAATGAACCTGAAGCACATAGTGGTAACGGTACCTAGAGCACAATTTCCCATTCTTGAGAGTAGAGCAGGTCACACCACTTTACATTCAACAGTGATAGACACAGAGACTCTACTATGATGCTCAACAAACACCTCAAAATGCCATTCATCAAAAGTGTTAAAGTACTTACAAGCTCCTCTACAGAAGCTAAACCAGACTTGAATTTCATGCTAACCACCCAAACTAAGAGTAGCTCCAGTCAGAATCAACTCCACTGTCCCTGAGTACCTTCAGTTTACACATGGACTGGAGAGCTCCAGACTCCAGAGCAGAGGATACTGGCTTACCAATGCATGTTAGAAAGTGATTCAGTAATCACAGTAAAACACAATGTTAGATGCTTTTATGCTTAATTACATAAATACACTTATGAGCATGTACTGTGTGCAGAATTTTATTCAGAATTTGCCTATAATACATTATGTCTTGCAAATCAACCCAGTGAGAAATCAAAGAACCTGTTCATACAAAGAACAGAGTACATCAGTAGCACTGGTGGGTCTGGAGTCTAGAGCTATTTGCCAAAGGAAGACACTCATCCCATGCCTGCAGTGATTGTTTTAACAGGTTATTCAGAGTAATACATGGCACCTGATGGAATGAGCATGAATCAGAAGGCCGTGTATTTATGCTTCATGAAAGGTTGAAGACAAGCCTGATTTAGCATCTTGCTAAGAAAATAAAATCTGCTGAAACAGCAGGACCATAGCAATCCTTTCTCTTGCCACCAATTTTCACCCTCCTACAACAGCTGTTTCACTAATTCACACATTTAACTAGTCTGAACTACAACTTCAAACTAAAACCAAGCAGGTAGGTTTCAAAGCCACTGTCACTGGAAGTATTTCTTCCTACCTGTACTTTTAACTTACAGCAATACTCCAATCAAAGAAGGGCAAGTGTAAAAGTCAGAATATTTGCTTTTATAGTGACAGTCATTGCTTTGGTTTAGAAGGGAGATAACCTGCCAGAAGACACTTAAATGTCTTAAAACTCATGTAAGAGGTGACATCTTTATGATTGGCAACTCTACTCAAGAAGCCTTGGTATCTTCAGTATCACAAGTTACTTGCAACACTTTCTCCCCAGCATAGTTAAGGTTGTGCATGCTTGGAAGAAAGACACTGAATTGTTCCATATCCCTTGAAAGGTAGTTCTTCAAGAGTAGTAATTGCAACAAGGAGTTGAAAAACCTTTTCACTTGCAGCATTTCTTCCCCTACTAAAAACATATTTAGGGTGACTGAGTCCAGCAAATTTTCAAAATGCCTACAGGTTTTTAACCTCCATCTCAGTTTACCAATATGGACACCCAAAAGAGCTTCAAAGAAAGGCCAGGACTAAAAAAAAATCCCAGTTTATTTCAAGTGAAGTATTTAAAATTTCCAGAAAAATCCTCATTTCCTGATGTAGTTTAACTTAAGTGCTGGTATACAATCTTCTTTTGCAGGGCACAGAGTCTATTTCTGAGACCTAACTCCCTAAATTAATGGTACATAAAGTCTACAGCCTAATACCCAAAGTTATCAATAAAAAACCAAAACCTGAACATTCTTATTAAAACTACTAGCTATGGAGCAGAAACAAATGGTTATTCTTCAGTTAAGCTATACAATACACATACAGAAGTGTACAGAACTATCTTTTCAATAAAAACCAAGGACCCTCTCAGGTACCCAGATCTTTGGGGTTCCCATCAGTACAAATCTAGGGTTCATTCTCCGGGTTTCTCTTTATGAAGTACTTGAGATGCTGAGGATTTTCATTTTAGAAAGGCCTTGCACAGCATTTACATTACAGATATGTACAACATCAAAGGACCTAAAGTGTATGGCAAGTAAATCAGAGATCATCCAAATAAACTAGAAAATGAAACTATGTGTTTTAGTCTACGTAAGTCACTTAAAGCAGTTTCTGTATGGAACAATGAATAGAAAACAGAAGAAAGTACCTCTTGTCCAGTAAGAAAGAGTAAGAGATCTCCTTCTTCTTCTTCACACATGTGAATTTGTATCACTGTTCGAATGGCAGCCTCAAGGTAATCCCTTTCAGGTTCTGGAGTATAGAATATCTCCACAGGATGAGTGCGACCCGGGATAGTTAGAAGAGGACAGTTATCAAAATAGATCTGAAACTTGCCAGCATCTAAAGTAGCACTCATAACTATGACCTGTAGATTTGGAGGACAAAAAGTTACTCAACATTTGGAAAAGCTTGTGACATATTATGCACGCAATATGTAATTTTAAGTAAATTGCTGACTGTCATATAAGAATGCTTTTGTTACCTGAATGCAGCACCCTTGTTATAAAGGTAAAAAAAAAAAAAANTACATAAGGTTAAGCTACAATTACAGTTTCTAGGAGCTTCCTCAATACAAAACACCATTCAGAATTTTCTAGGGTTAGCCTTCCAATATACATTATCACAGATCAAAAAACAGTTCTAAAAATCAGCTAATGGTAAGCACACAGATACTTCACCCATTATGACTGCAACTAGAACAGAGATGCTGCTGGACTTCATCATTACTGACCTTCAAATCAGACCTCTGTCTTACAACTTCCTTCAGAACTCCCATCAAGATATCCGTAGCCAGTGTTCTCTCATGGGCCTCATCAAGAATTATAACACCATAGCGTTCCAGCAAAGGATCATTCATTGCTTCACGAAGTAACATACCATCAGTCATATACCTGAACAAATTCCAACACACATTCTGTTTATTAGGTTTGATGCAGAATTCTCTTCTATGTTCACTAGGTTGCTTGAACTAAGCTTTTAATAAACGTTTTTCAAGTAAGAACACCAGCAAACTACTTCCAACACCGTAACAAGCCAAATTTAAGTTTTCAAGTAGAAATAGAGTACAAATGGAATCTGGGATTATGGGGGGAAAACTAAAAATCGGAGACGAGGGGAAACAATGTTTAGTTACATTTACAATAGTTTGTAGACTCTTACTGGCAGACTTCCACACCTAAGCTAAAGAGACAGGAAAAGAAAGGGGAAAACACCCTCTGAAATCCAAGATATATTGTTTCTGCAATTGTTCTTTTCTGTCAGCAGATCATCTGTTCACTTCTTGATTTTCTGCTACTGTTATATTTCTTTTTCCATATTAACTTTATGCCCAGCCCTTCAACTACTTGTACAACCAAAGAGAAGACATCTTTTGATAGAAAAGCATTAATCCTTGAACCACACTGTGGTGTTTTTAACAGAGCATTTTGAATGTAATTTGCAAATGATGTATTAAATGCATCTGGTTCCTGGCAGCACAAGAATCTATAGCAGCTGACAAGTAAAACACTTCTGACTACGTGTCCCAGAGCCAGGTATAGGCCAGTTTTGAATCTTTGGGAAGTTCTCTTTACTGAAATAAGCTACTGAACTTCACCAGAAGTACCCTGAGTAGAAGACACCACACATAAAACATCAGTTGAATGCACCACAAATAGAAACTGCATGTTGAAGGGCTTTGTTATGAATAGCACCTAAACAATAAAATACTTACTCAGAACACCTTCTTTATGGATCATTTAAAATTAATTTTTATAGGGTGCAGTGACTTCTTTAAGGGGAATGAATCATTTCCAACTCTATTCATGCCTCACACCTCAGGTTTCTCTCAGTTCATGCTACAGCTCCCAAGTCTCTTCCCCACTCAGGCACAAAGCACGAATCCACAGAGTCACTCCCTTATTATTCCTTTCGTAACTTTGCGCACATCTTTCATTACCCTGTGGTTTCCCTACTGCCAAGTATGCTGTTATACCTTTACCTGACAGCTATCTTACTTACTTCAAAATGGTTTTTGCACTACTGCAATCTTCAAACCGAATGGAGTAGCCAACCTCCTGGCCCAGCATGACATCCATCTCATCAGCAACACGCTGTGCCACGCTCATTGCAGCCACTCGCCGCGGCTGGGTACATGCAACTCCCCTCTTCGGGCCAGGTAACGAGCGCATGTAGTCAACACACCATTGAGGGATCTGTCAAGAATAAAACTCAGTGATAAACACACTTCAAATGGTCATACAGAATCTGTAACCTTTGTATTGAACCCAAAGTGACTTAGAATACCACCACAGGGATGTCAACTGCATGCACAGAAATATCCAAAGCAGGAGAGCAATTATACCATTAAATAAAGCACACTCTTGGTTAAGCATGTACATAACTACCTTTGAAGTTATCAAGGAAATACATAGGTTCACAGCACATTTTAGCCCTGTTAGATCAATACCTTTAACAGGTACTTAGCACCAACCAACATACTCCAAGGACAACCAAACTTAAAGCTAACACACTCAAAACTTGGGAACAGTAGCATAGTTGTAGTTTTACAGTAAGCAAAATGTATTTTGTGTCTTGAAAAAGTAATGCTTATTCATATGTTTAAGCAAAAATAATTACTTTAGTAATAAAGAATTGTCTTAGCAAAGAAATGCAACAAATAAAACAAACAGGTAATTATGTTCATTAGGTTTATTACTTTGGAAATTTCATGAACCAGATATAAAACCCCTATGCATTCCTTCCTGTGTTAGCACTCGTTTTATTTGCCAGTCAGTAGTTTTCTGCTCCTATTAGGAATGTGGAAACGGTAAGAATCATCCAAAATAAGTTTTATTCAGAATTCCTATGGTCAGTTACAGTTTGATCAATTATTCTCCAGATGTTCTCAGTGTGACACTTCATGAGGAGACATCTCCAGGCCTAACTAGTGCCAAATCTAGGCCAAAAAAATCCCACTTGTTCTTAGTAATTACTTTCCAAGTATTAAAAGCACAAAGACAAAAAGAAAACACAACCTTTACATATTGTACCAATGAAGAATAAGAGAGAAAGTGTAAGTTAAACCAGGAAAATATTGGTTCTTCACTATTGTATTTTTACAGCAAAATGGACATAAGTAAACAGTAAAACATAACCAAAAGCAGATGAAGGTCATGTGAAGCATTTTTTAATGAAGAATATACTTCCACTATAAATATAAAACAATAAAGCAAATAGAAACAAAATATGACAGGAGACTACTAGACTGCTGCAAAGAACTCAATTTCTGAAAATTCTGCTCAAAACTAGAACTAATAGCAGTTCTTGAACACTAACAGCAGCAACATGAAACCCTATCCTGTAACGTATACATGGCTCCCCTGCTTCCCCAGTCACTAGTAACAGCTGAACTAAGTATATTAGTCTATATATTAGGTGAAGCTTTTTGACTTTAAGCAGAGCAAGTCCTGAAATAAATTTTGAACCAGCATGTCTGTCAGGCCACTGCAGCATGAAACAAGAATCAATTTAAAAGTGATTTTCCAGTAAACAGCAAAACCTTCAACACTGGTGAAATTAAAGAAAAGGGTTCCACCACAGACTTCCCTGTGCTAAGCTGATACAGGCAACCACCCGAAGACTTTTCCTGTCCAGCTTTCAAAGACATACAAATACTGAGAAAATGTACTGTGCCATACTACATTTTTTACTTCAGTCATGTCTGGGAATATACTGAACACTTCTTACCATTTGGTTCTTATGAAACCTAACCTAAAGTTAATTCCACTGACAGAAAAAAACCTATAATATCATCAAAACCCCTGACCACCTGACTTTCCTTATAAAAAAGGTCATTTTATCAATATCAAAAGCAGAAAGAATGGCTTTAGTCAGCCTCATTTAATCTCAAGGACTTTCTCAATTAAGAGAGATTTTCAAACATAACTTTCATAAACACGAGGAGATAGTGACTACATGTACAGTGTATGCGTGCTACTAGAAAAGAAATGGGGAGATCTAGAAATACAGCTGGAGAGCAGGGCTCAGAGCACTGCTCAACTCATGACTGAAGTGGACGTCCTAAGTTTAGTAGGCCACAAGCCCTGGCAAGCCGAGGCAGAACCCTGAATGGAGAAGCAAAAAACGTGCTTGGTGTGCTTTGTGTAAGATAAATCGTGCAAGACCATATGTGCCTATGCTCATCTGCACAGGTCTGTGCAAAGGCTCTGTGCAGAGCTCTGATTAAGTAATGTTACGTAGAAACACCAATCATGTGATTGCGCTATTTTTAGCTATAGCTGAAAAGGTGTATATATCGATGTGTAAAATCAATAAATCGGCTTCATGCTTGCATGAAACAGGGGTCTCATCTCTTCGTTATGCAAGTGGGGCTCCTGTGTCTTTGTAGACTGCCGTCAGGAATGTACAAGAGACAGAAGAGCATGGCCCTTTCTGGATTTTTGAGCCTCTCCAACTTCCTGAAAACTTCCTCAGTTCAAAGTTACATGGTAGAATTCTCTGAATTTTCATGATTTGAGAACCTGTATTAGTTCTCCTGTACACTGTAAAGAACACGGAGTAAACATCACCTTGCTTCTGGACTTTGTCAAGAAGTCCTCCTAAAGAAGTGGCATCACTTATGTTACATCAATATACAAAGGAGATGCCACTCTACGAGTCTCTTTAACAAAAAAAATGAAATTATTATACCAGAACCACATATGATCCCAGATTTAAAAGAAAGTGAATGCTGTAATTAAAGTAATTACCCCTTCCTAAGAGAAATCTGGCACATTCATTCCACCACTGAGCCTGTTTCCAGCACATTGAGAAAAACCAGTTAACTTTGAAGGTTAAGTTTAAATTACAAATTAAGCCACTGCAAACACTAAGTAACTGAAAATCAATTTCTTGGCTTCCAATATACTTCTTCAGTACTTTGGGGTTTAAGTCTATGTGAAACAAGTGAGAGAAGTTTCATCGTCTGTTTTTTCTATTGTCTGAGCCAAGCATTTCCAATCCTGGGTGCTCTATGAAAACACGTACATAATCACAGAATCACAAAACAGTTCCAGGTGGAAGGATCTTAAAGATTATCTGGTTTCAAGCATTCTGCAATGGCCAGGGTTGCCACCCACCAGACCAGACCGATGCAAGCCCCATCCAACCTGGCCTTGAACACTTGTAGGGATGAGGCACTCACAACTTCTCCAGGAACCGATTCTAGCATTCTCACAGTGAAAAATTTCCTACCACCTAATCTAAATCTCCCCTCTTTCAGTTTAAAAGTAATTTCTCCTTGTCCTATCACTATCTGCCCACGTAAAAAGTCACTCTTCATGTTTTTTATAAGTACTCTTTAGGTACTGAAAGGAGCCTTCCCTTCTCCAGGGTGAAAAACCCCAACTCTCTCAACCTGTCAAATAGAAGAGGTGCAGATAATGATCAGGGAAGGGACTTGAAAGGCAGCAGCTCACTATCAAAAAGATAGTTGCCTGAGGAATGACACTGACACAACCCTTAGACTTTAAAATTTTTAGACCACACAACAAGTAATCTCATTTTCATATAGTTAAATACTATTTTCAACATAATATCCAGGATACTGCATCTTCCAAATGACTACATGATCAAACCTTTCTGAAGAATTCTATACATTCCTTGTCTTGGCTTATACAGTTTAAAAAAACAATACAGATAATATCATAACACTACCCACTAACATAACACTGGTTCCTACAATGTGCAGCAAGGTCCTGTAACTTTAAGTTAAAAAAAACAAAAAACTTTTTTACATTACTTTTCAACACAGACTTTAAACAGCAAACTAGAGGATAAACTTTTGAACAAATTTGCCCTGCTATAAATACCAAGGTGTTCCTTGTATCTTAGATGTACTGGTCCTCAAAATTTTTCTTAAGGCTTAAGGAGGCTCTGCATGTCTGTTATCATTACTTTTGGTGCTGAGGAAGACTTTAAAGCCATGAGTCCACAAAAAGAGAAAAATTTTTACCTGCAGCACTAAAAAGCTCTACAACCTCTGAGAAGTTTCAGCACCAAAGAAACACAAGACTCTACCTGTCAAGTTTGATTATCACCAAAAGCTAATCATAATAGTGTCTGACATATTAATTCCTTTTATCTGTAGCAGTAAGTTTCACAAAACACGAGTAAGTTCATAGCTTGTAGCTGCCATCTACACAGACAGCTAAATAAATTTAGAACCACCATTTCAGTCGGTGGATTAGTACACTTCTGTCACACCATTAAAGTTCTTCCTCTACCAGAAAGCTACCAATTATAAAGCCCAAAGGAAGCAGCAGCCTGGAAGCAGTACTGGAAAATGCTGTAAGATTATCCTCACCTTTTGCACTCATTAAGCAAGTATAACATTCATCAAATTAGTTTCGCTCACAGTTTGTGAAGTATTCTTAGACAATTTCTCACACACACCTAGCAACAGCCACAACCTTTAAAAAATGCAGTATCATAGAGATAAGAACTCACCTGTGTTGTTTTACCAGACCCAGTCTCTCCAACCAGCACAAATGACTGATGCCTAACCAAAATATCCGTAAATCTTTCTTTATATTCCCAGACAGGAAGTTGCAGCCTTTTTTTCAGGATATCATAATATCGTGGGGTATGTGGTAGATTCGTGAAAGGATTAATACTGTGTGGAATCATTGCTGGTTTTATAGCTGGTAACCCAGCAGCCGCATAATATGTGGAGTTAGATGTAGGTCGCAGATCTTTTTCCTTGTCCCTTTCTCTGTCACGATCCCTATCTCTGTCACGATCCCTGTCACGATCTTTTGAACGGTCATCTCGGTCCCTGTCCCGGTCCCGATCTTTCCTAAAATGAGTTAAGAGACACAGCAGAAAATGAGACACTTGAATATTTAAATGCAGAGGAGGAATTTTAATACAACACAACCTTAAAGGTGCCCAGTGTAAAGTGGATACAAACCAAATCTTCTAAGTCTTGCAGGCAGCTGTCTTGAAGGATAAGGACCAAGGAGTAACAACAGTATATATACTCAACATTAGACATAGATATAGCTACACTTATTGTACCTAAACACTACAACAGTTCCTCTCATTATAAGCAAGACTGAATAAAGCTCTTACACAGAGAGATGAACATTGTAACTCTCTTCATCTAATGATTATATAAAGAATTAGCCGTGCAGTGTAGATATTTCACAGTTCTCCCCATCTCCACTTGCTGCTGCAGAAAAATAAGAGAACACTAAATAGTTTTTCTGCCTACCTACCAAAGGAATTATATTCATCCAAAAAAACTAAATCAATAAGCAATCAGTGGAAGGAAAGTTTGATTTTATTATTCCACAATTACTCTGTAGCTTTTTTTGTTTCAAGTCTTACACATAATTCTGACTCCATCAACATTGATATACAGGTTGTTGAGTCTGAAACTTAAGACTTAAAACCAGCCATTACAGTTCGCAGAATCAGAATAATTTAGGTTGCAAATAACCCTTAAGATCATAGATTTCAACTGTTAACCCAACACTTTTCAGCATCCCAACTTCTCCAGTATCATCTCCTACCACACACTTAAACAGCATTTATGTATTCACATTTGTTCCAAATGTTAAGTAGAAAAATTCACTGCACGTGCAAAAGAAAAACAGTTTTCTCAAACTCTGACCTCAGTCTTTTTGAGAGTTTCTGTTTCTACAAGTCCATGTACTTGTTCTTGTACATAATCCCACTCTTCCTACAAACACACTCACAAAACAATCCTTAGTTTGACCCAAAAATTACAGCTGTATGCTTTTAATAAAAATTCCCAATTCAGGACTTTGAAACAAGCCCTGCTTTACAAAAACAATCAATCCAATTTTAAACTAGATCAAGTTAAAAAGATTAGTGGCATCTCTGCCCGCAAAACTGAGGATATCCTCAGCTTTGTCTCTTTATCTATTAACTGAAATCTCATCTAAAAGGCAAAACAACAAACTAAGTCAACACCAGCTTATATAATAAGTGCACATATAAACATTTCCAGGAATATTAAGCAAAAAACAGAACCTCGCCTCCTTCACCAACACTCAGGCACGTCTAGAGACCATGTCCAAAGAAAATTCTTGCCAACTCTGCTCTCCACAGCTTTTGTTTTAAACTTGCATTTGGCACTCAAATGTAACTACTGAAATAATACCAAATTCCGACCTATAGAAAAGATGCAGAAACCAAGATTATATTACTAGTGATTCTATAAATTTTAATTCAAGATGTGCTGTTGTGCTGTGCTTTGGAAACAACCATCACTACTCTTTTTGTATGAATGAATGTAATGTATGCAGCCTTTTCCCCCCCCCCCCACTACCTTCAACACATGACAGAGGTCATATTATGTTTTTTTCAACATTACTTTTTTTTAACAAACTCTTTGAAAATAAAGAAGGATTACAAAACATACCATTTACTGTCACTTACTTAACTCAGTGGTATCCAGATTTTCCTAAAGATTCGGACTCTTAGTAACCTAAAAATTAAGACCCTTTCTAGGGCATTTGTTTGAATCTGAGATACCCTAGCTTTAACATTACTTCCAACATGGTCAAATACTGTAAAAGCTAGAAATCTCTTCCTACTGTAAAATGCCAGGCAGATATCGAAGAACCCAATAGATTCAAATTCTCTATATGAAAGTTATCCCTAGGAACTAGGCTTCATTATGCTACTCAGAAAGGTGTAAGAGTAATACCATTTATCAGACAGCAACAAAGCTTTGGATTTGACTGACGAGCTATTTATTCACCTTCTAAACAGCTGCAGGCACCAGGACATACAGGTGCATGGTCAGACAGTAACATCAGTGGCAGGAAAAAGAAATAAAGGTGTAAAAGCAATTCAAGAATGGTAAAGCCAGGGAATAATGCAACAACACACTTCACTAAAGGTAGAATAAGTCACACTACTAATGTGCAGGTTTGGCTTTCTTTTGTCTACGCGTGTTTCTGAAGGATTTGCATCCTTCACTGGTATTCAGTTAAAGTGTAAATAAACCACACTAACAAAACTATTCCACAACCACTTAAATAGTATCATGTCCGCAGCTTCTGCGTAACAGACCATCAAGTGTGCCTTCCCCATACGCTTCAGCCTCCATGAAGCGGCACTAAAATTAATAGATTCACACTGCTGCCTACCCTTCCCATGTGTCAGCACAAGCATTTCACCAGCCTTGTGAAGAACCAACCTTCCCATCAGAATTAATTTTAATCAGGATCGGTATCTCTGATCGAGCCTCCTAAACACTTCCTTGTACCACTTATTTTCTGTGTTGGTACCTACCTGTGTGGACTTACAACAAACAAAAACACAACCTCTTGAACAAAAAGCAAATTAAATGGACTAAAAATACAATCCACCATGAAAAGTGCCATTAATCCCCCATTTCTCAGTTTCTTCACTGAACTCTTACACCTTTTTAATTGTACAAACAGAAAGGAAACCTATCAAGCTCTATGTACATTTCAGAAGTAAAAAACTATTTATGTGTTAATAAAAGGAGTTGAGTCTATTTCTTGTTTTCAAAAAACAGAAGAGAAGCAGGGGCCACAAGACCCTACCATAGAAACAACTCAACAGACAGCATGCTTTCACACTTACTCTCTAACACTTATAATTATAAAGCAGCACTTCCTTTCCCTAAAACTGTTTATCAATCTCCCATTATTACTGAAGCTTAGCAGACACACACTCACTTGGTTAACAAGCAAAAAGAGGAATGACAGTTATGCTGCCATATTAATTTTCTTAACTATCTAAAAATGTGGCCTGGCAGTTCTTCGCTTATAAACTGTCACATTTTAGTTGCTTTTTCATTATTGCACAAAGAAAACAGAACTCAGACACAAAAATTAACAGTAAAATAATAATTTAATTGCATTTGTCTTGTGCCTGAAACCCATAAAAGCCTCCATGATCAGAAGGGGGTTGGGATTTTTTGCTCTGCTTTTAAGTGAGAAAGTCTGGTCTGCAATTTGCTTTCACTTCCTTATGTTCACACACATGTAACATATATGAACACAAAAGAAGCACTATTGCAATCACTAAGTAAAAGTGCCTTTTTTTGTAAAAAAACATATAAAAATGAAAACAAAAAGGTCAAGGCAAACCACTGATCATCAAAGTGAAAGCTTAAGCCCATCTAACATATTTTAAAATAGTACATATGCAATGCACAGAAATACTATAAGCAAAAACCTTCCACACAACTTCCATTATTCTGAAATGTTTTTTACTTCACAGACAATACTCCAAATCTGGAAGAAAACAGATGTCATGCAGATGTTTAAGGTTACACCAACAATTACAAACCTGCTGGCCAAGCACAGCCCATGTGGCACTGCTGCCATGTAAAGCTGCCCATACCAACAGAGGCCTCCATTAAAGAGAAACTAAAAAATACAGATTCACTTCAAGTAACTTTCATATTTTTTTCAGGTAGTCCAGTTTGGATACAAGACACACTACTGTTCCGAACATGAAGTGGTAAGCATGCAAGGAACTCATCCATCTTATTCCAGCTCCAAAACCACCTAAATTGCAGAGACACTCTCAGCACAGAGGAAGGCAGGTACACACACGCTTTTAACAAGACTCCACGCATCTTCCTTATGGCCTTGCATAAGCTGCAAAACCAAGCTGCTCTAAAATAACCAACCACGTAACATTAGTATGACTAGTGCTACATGAATTAAGATTTCAGGCCATCTAAGAAATAATCGTGCTTAGAGTGAGTTCTTCTCAGTCCTGTACCACTTAATGCTTTAACTGCAGAGGAGGGGACAAAGAAGGAGCACAAGACCAGAATTTCTATAGCTTTTAGCTGCCATAAAGGTCAATGTCTTCTAGGTTAACACTGGTGGAATTCACTGCAGTACATACAAAATGGTAAGACTAAGAGTTCAGAATGACATTACATGACCAGTAAAAACTATGATAAAGCCACACAAAAACTGTAAAATCCACCCACATAAAAACGAGGAAATACTGACATATGATTATCTTTACAACCAACTCTAACAGTCATACCACATTTAAGTAACACCCAGTTTTGACATAAACACTTGATATTTTTACAAAAACCTCTACATACAGAAAAGCTGTATATATACTACTTTTCTCTAGACTCAGAAGATCTATTTCCATCTCTAGGAAATCCTACAAAAATGCATTAACTGAGACAAACAGCTCAATATATTTTAAAAAAACGTGATTACGCTGATCTTACAGACAAGAAATAAGAGCTGAATAATAAACGTTTATTTTGTTTAGCTGAGAAAAATTCATCACACTCTAGGGGCTAAAAACTGAAGCTGTACAAGCTTACCTTAAAAAAAGGCAAGTTCTGCAAAGACTGTTTATCAGTGAATATTAACTGCTACATTAGGCTTAAAGCTATTGTATTTGAGAACAAACTGAAGAATTTTTCTTAGATAAACAGTCAGAAACAATGCTGATGGATTTTAGTAATTGTTTGATTCACGGAAGCCTCCTGTGCTCCAAAAAGGCCAGACTAGATAAACACTGCATTTCTTTGTACTCCTTGAGACTCCAGAAATCTACTTTAAAGAGCTGCCTGCCTTTTCTCCCCCTCCGGCCCAATTAAAGGGGAAAATATTATGTAAAAAAACCTCTAAAACAACGCTGAATTTAAGGACAGCACCAGTGTATTGTCTGTGTTCCTACAATTAACTTAACCTCAACAAAAATACACTGAGGCGTGTGCAGTACAGTCCTATAACTTCAACCTTCGCAAAACTAAGAAAAAAACTAAAACACTCCCTTGCCCCCTACCTCAAAACCCACCTCACCATCGATTCTTACTTCAAGGCAAGCACATCACCGAGGGTGACTGGGTGAAAGACGTTAACAAAGGAACAACGCTCCCACCAGTGCAAGCACTGAAAACATGGGTTGCACAAACCTCGTGCTCACCTCTAGGCCCACATTTGCCACACCTTTCAAGCCAGAGATTAAGTAAACAAATACAAAGGATGAGGGGAGAAGGAGTGGGAAGGGTGAATATAAATATGAAAGCGAAGAACTGCAAACAAAGCGTGGCGCGGGCCCAGCAGCGCGCCACCCCCGCCACGGGCGCCCAGCCCAGCCCACTTACCCAGGCGCTGGGCCGGCGCCTTCCTCCCTTCCCCCTCCCGGCGCCGCCGCACGAGGCCCTCCCGCCGCTCCGCCGCCATCCGCCCCCCCGAGGGGCCCGCCCGGCGGGGCGGCTGATACCGAGCCAGGCCCAGCGCTCCGGGGAGCCGCGAGGCTTTGGGGCCTGCTCGGCCCAAGCGGTGCCGCTGCAGCCTCTCCCTGCGTCGCACGGCAGCCGCACTGCGCCCCAGGGAGCTCCAGCCCCGGAGGGGCGGCCAGAGCCGGGGATGGGGAGCGGATGGTGCGGAAACCGCCGCGATCCCCCCCCATCCTCCTCGCCGAGGGCCGCGCCGCCTGCGCAACCCCTTACCCGTCGGTGGTGCGTTTCTTGCTAGAGCTGTAATCGTCCCCCAGATCGAGGCGGTGTCGCTTGGACATGGCGATGGCCGTCGGTCGGTCTGTCTGGAGCTCAGTCTGTCCGGGTGCGGCGGGCGGGCGCTCTGCGCTCCCTCCGCTAGCGGCGGCGCGGCGAGGCACGGCCGACAAAATGGCGGCCGGAAGGAAGCTCCGGGAGCGCGCGAGACGCTGGGGCGAGGGCCCGTTGGCCAAAGCCTCCCCTGGGCGCGAGCCCGACGGCCCCGCCCCGCCGCGCGCGCCCGGCCGAGGCCCGGAGGGGAAAAGTCTCATCACAGGATCAGGGGGTCTTAGGAACACCGAGGATGAAAAGATCCTTTAACATCATCCGGTGCAACCGCCCAGGCAGCACTACCACTGTAACCACTAAATCCATCGCCCAGCGTCAGATCCAAACACCTCTTGAACACCTCCGGGGATGGTGACTCCACCCGCTCCCTGAACAACTTATTCCAGTGCCTGAGCACCCTAACGCTGAAACATTCTTTCTAATATCTAATCTGAATCTCCCTTGTCTCGGCTTGAGTCGATTTCCTGTGGCCATCTCGCTGCGGCAGGCACAGCAGACACCAGGCCCCGCCTGGCCACAGCCTCCTGTCGGGGAGCCGTGGGGTTCCCCCTGAGCCTCCTGCGCTCCAGGCACAACAGCCCCAGCTCCCCGAGCCGTTCCTCATAAATCGCGTGTTCTAGACCTTTCACAGGCTTTCTGCCCATCTCCGATCACACTCCAGCAGCTCGCACAGTACTCGCACAGCCCCACCAACGCTTGCTCCCTGTCCCCCTTCACAGTCCTGCTCGAGATTACAACTATTGCTCAGCTACTTTGAATGAGCTCCTGCTACCTGACTGTTGGAGCAAGTATGCATCGACATGAATGGCTCAGCTAACAAACATGAAAGTAGTTAGGAAACATCACCTAGCAGCAGTGACCTGTTCTGCAAGTACAGCCGGCTCAGCAAGTGGGGCTTTCTCCATAGATTCATATTCCAAAGATTTGCTGGAATTACTTTAGTATAGCTAGTAAAATATTTAATGTAGACCAATCCATAGATTGTTTTCTTTATTAGAAGAACATTTCTGTCCCTAGTTTTAGATAATATAACAAAATGGCACACACAGCTCTACTGGAGCTCTAGATGTTAATGTAATAAAAATAAGATTTTTCTGCTTAGAGTTATCAACCAAAATGAATATTCCTGGAAACTGGAGTTTGAACTTTTCCTGCGAAGCTGAAAGTAATTTTAAAAGTTATACTACAAAAACACTGGACTATCTATGTCAGCGGTTTCCAGAGGATAAACACTACATAGTAATTCTCTCCATCCCGAATATCAAGCTTACTTGTTATGCTATGGTAGTCTATACAGAGCGGCATTGGCTGAATGCAGCTAAGGGACGACCTTCTACATATCTTTGCAAGTGAGTTTTAAATTATGTCTATCTTGAACAAAAGCAGGTGTTTATTGAAATAGAGTACTTGAATAGGACACATTTAAGAGGGGAAAAAATAGCAGCTAGGTCTCCTTGGAAAGTGGGAAGAATATAAATGCATTACGTGCAATAGTTGGGATGAGAAGCTAGTGCTGGGAGGTTCTGAGAAGGCTGCAAGAGTGCAACAACAGAAGCCTGGAGAACTCTGCAGCTGTTTCAAATCTTTACTTCTCCTCTCTCTGTACACCAGCATAAATCTACTTATGGGCTTGCTCTAGATTACCCATCCTATGGCAAATATCAGGGAAATTTCTGCTTAAGGAGGTAAGAAAAAAGCAGGTGTCAGCTGGTATGAAATCTGAGGCTACAGCTCAGCAACAAATGCAGAAAAGAGGATAAGAATATTGTGTGCTCGTTGGGTTGAACAACTATTTGTGTGCTGTGCCCCCAGCATATCCCACAAAACAGTTCACTCTATTAACAGTTGTTAACTTCACACACTTTTGAACTTATCCTCCACCCAACCATGCTTTGAGCTATCTGACTGCATAATAACTGATCTGGTTACTTACAAACATAAGAACTTCCTCCTGAAAGCACACACATGCCTTATTTTGCTAATGCAAATAATCCTTTTAACTTCAAAGGGATTAACAAGGAAGGAGTAGCAAAATTAAGCATGTAGGTAAGTGTTTGCAGGATCACAGCCTAAATATAAGATGAGACAAGAGAAAAAAAAAGACTGGTAAGCACAAATTGACATAATGGCAAAGGGATAACCATTACGTCAAAAGCCTAAAGGATGAAAGGAATATGTAAAATAGGGCACATTTAAGCATATTTTCTGCTTTTTCAAAGGCATTTGTTAAAAAAGAGGTTTTTATTCCCCCCCCCCAAGCCTTTTATATCCATCTATAAAAGTCAAAATCATAGATTACTGAAACAGGACACATTTTTATGAGTTTCCCCACTTGACTGTCTAGTCTTCTACTCTCTATTTCTTATCCTAGTTTAAAAATCATTGGTATCAAAATCCTCTTAGCCAACTTCCAGTGAATATTTCTTTACATTTGGCATGGACATATTTATTATAATATTTGGGTTGAAAGGAGTATTAACACAAGTGAAACAATGGCTTAGGGGAATAACATAATGTCTGTTTTTTTTCCTGATTGTGCATTGCCTTCTCTCTTAAAGAATAAGCATGGGTCTCAGACCAGCTGTGATTCAAAGACCCTGGAACCCTCACCTGAGTGGTGTGAGGTTTCTGACAGAGAAGTCTAGTGTCATAGTGTCACAGTTTAGGTTATTATTGCCTGAGGCTAATTGCTTCACCCCTTTCTAGAGATTACTGTGTCTATAAAGCACATGAGATCTATCCAGTCTAGCTTCTTAGTCAAAAACTCACCTTCTTCACTGGCTTAAGCTAAACAGGGGATGGTGAGGTAAAATCACAAACCTCTATTGCAATGGAAGCCATAATACTGAGCAGATTGTTAAGACAGACAGCTAAAAAAGGTTAAATCTTCTAAAAGTTGTGTGTTAGAGCCCTAAAATCTGTGTAGTATGTATTTCTTTTATGGCTGACTGGCTGGCTAGCAGAAGACCCTAAGCTACAGCCTATATATGCTCCCAATGCCATGGACACACTTCTGCTGCCACTTTTTTTTTTTAATAGTTTCCTTTCTGAAAACAAGTGTAGCGCCTTTTTTTTTAAAAATAGCTGTACAAAACATTCTATGAAAAATGTCCTGCCAATGAATTAAAAATATTTAAATGAAATATTTATGATAATTATAATTGCAATCACTTTCTAAAATTTTTATGTGCATATATATAAAAATGGGCAATACCTTCAGAAAATTATCCAGGAGTCTTAAATGCAAATGCTTATCTCAGACAAGCTCTCATTCTATCCTCCCCCCACCAAGCCCGTGTGAATAAATGGATATTATCCTCATGTTCTGTCATATCATCAGGGAAAGAATACTTGAGACAAGAACCCACAATCAGAGCACGTTTAAAAAGTCAGACTTCCACATCGTTCCAATTAAAAATATGAAGATGAATATGTGAACTGATCTCAATTTCTGCAGTGAAGAAAAGAGGCAGCTTCTCTGTAATTACAGAAGCTAAACTTTGCAACACTTCAAGTATATATAAATCAGGGTTTTGAATTGCTCTGGGAAGTATGCTGTAGGAAGACAGCATGGCAACAGCATTATTGCAAACTATTGCAAACTTTATCAGCCATACAGACACACATCTGAATTTTGTGAATGGTTATTAAATGTTATCCCATATAGAACACACCACTGTGACTGAATCTGCAGGTCATAAAGGTCTGAATAACTTCAGTAAAGTTTCATGAAGAAGAAGAAAAAGAGAGAGGAAGAGAGAGAAGAAGGGAGAGAGTGCAGCTTTTGTATCTACTACAACATTAACCAGAGTAAAAAATCACTTTTTAAAACAAACCCCATTCTGTAGAAGGAAACATATTGTAGACAACCAGCTGCTATTCTGAGCCCTCAGTCACCTGTTAAGGCCTTGTGATCACCTTTAATCTCCTCAAAGAAACCCTGCAAGAGCAGGTATTCATTATGTGCTTTGAACAGAAATCGTTTAAAAGCAAATCATCACCCCCAAGTAATTTAAATTATACATCTAATTTACATGAGTTACATAGAATTCATGCAATGTTCTCATAACTTCCTCTTCTTCATGGTTAAAGTGGTATTGTTTAATGCCTTCTGCATTCAGAAACATCTGAAACTAAAGGCTGATATGCATGTGGCGGCAGTTTATCTTTTAAATTCTTTAAAATCTAACCGCTTTCTATGGCAAGTCTGAAATCTTGTGAGAAGCTCCCTAAATACAAAGTGTTTTTAGGAAGTAGTAGCTATTTCACAAATAACTGTTTAAAGCCAGAGAAGATCACAATTTCAAGCACGTTGTTTGGTCTTGTACTAGAATATTAAAAGAAGAGCCTATGAAGTTTTTCAGTTGGCACTTTTTTGCAAAGTTCTGATTCTTTCTTGAATTTTCTTTATAAATTTTTCACATCAGCAGAAGGGGAAAATTACTTCATTAGTATACATTTTTCATTCCTTTTGTGTTGAGTACAATGATCTCTTTCTTCTTCACTATTGCATTAGCTCTTTAAGACTATTTTTAAAAAGTTCTGTCTTTAATACAATCTGTAAAACATTCATATTCATGCCTAAGATTACCCATGCTGGAACTACCAGTGGTAGCTGTTCCCTATGAGTATATGCTAAATTACTAGGAAATTTATATGCTTAGTTCCTGCTATATATGTAGAGCATTCACAGTTTCAACAAGCTAAGATTACAAAAAAAGCTAATGAGCAGACAGACAGGTGATGTAATTACCTGTACCTCATGGGCTACTAACATCTAAAGGGGTAAATACTAATCCTTATTTTCAAAATTAGTTCCAGACTAAACTACAAAATAATAGCCATAGAAAATTAAGCACACTAAAAATCCATCATACCTGGAACTGGTCTGTAACAAAGCCTAAACATTAACAGTCACACCTTAATCCAGCTGGGTGCAACAAATGGCCTTACTTATTCTTTTCTCATATAATGAAGTCTTTTTCTTCCAACTGTATTAAAAGTCCACTTGCAGAAAAGTCCCCAGCAGTGGGTGAAAGCACTTAAACTTCTGCAGCTGTGTAACCTTCCTTTTTACAGCTTCTTATCATAAACCCCCAGCCTAGCAGAAGTGAGCTTATTTTATTAGTGTACATTATTTTTTCTACTGCCAGCTCCCATCTGGGAGTAACAACCTTAGTATCATCTGAAAACCAGTGTAAGTCTCCTAAAGAAGCTGAAAGAAGACACTGAGATTTTGGGGGGAATATGGGGATTAATAAACTATCACCCTGTGAATGTAATGATATCCTCTCTAAAGAGCAAGACTGTTCCCAAAGGTAAAGGAGAAGGAGAAGCAGCTGCTAGAGCTGCTCATTGTAAACCTGAAAGAACTAACACAATGCTCTGGTGAGCAATCTTTATAGATAGAACAACTTGGTGTCTCAGCTGCAAAACCAGAGAATGCTATATCTGCAGCATTTATTAAAATTATAACAGTCATATCTAAGTTGAAACGAGAATTTTCTTATGTGGCTTATTTTTGTAATTAGACTAGTGGTGACCTTGTCTTCTACATATTCTGCCTTTGCAAAGGTAAGTTATATGTATGGCCTTTCTTCTTGTAACTGGGCCTCCCATAGGCATACAGGACAGCTGATCTATACATATCTATATATACATATACATATCTATGGTCTATACATATGCAGGTTTGATTTATTATGTAAGTGCTGCTTCCTTCCCAGATCTGGAAAGTACTTGGAAAGAGGATGGTGGGGAACATGGTGTTGCCAAAGTCTTGCTCAGACTCTTTGGGCCTGGACAGCAAAGCAAATAATTTGTTCTGAAGGCAGCACCTTGCTTCCAGACTTCATTTTCTTGGGTCCCATCTTGATCATCAGTGAACATTTCCATATTGTAAGAGATTCCTCCAGAAAAGAGAATGGCTGGGACTCATCTATGCTTCTTGGTTGTTATTCAGACTGCATGACCAAAATAAAGCAATGCTGACTCAAATTTGGTTTTGCATTCTATGAATGTATAATACCACTCTGTTGTGTATAGTCTCATATAGCATCATGTGTAGTATTTAGTACTATATGAATGTGAAATTCCACTATGATAGCAGCACTTTACTATTACTTTAATCCTACTATAATCAGAAGGGAGGTAGAATTAAGGGTATCACAGTTGCTTTTGCAACTTAAACATTTCCTTTAAAGTACCTTTTGTCTACGCAACAGTACATGCAATATCTAACATACAACCATTCTTATGTTATCTTATCTTTCACATGGAGCAAGTAGTTCCCTAAGTAAATGAGGCTTTTCAAGATTGTGCTGTAGCATGACCTAAGCAGTCCCTGACCCTCCTGATGCTGACTGCTCTGCAGTACCCTCTCCCTTACTATGGCCATAGTTGTTTGGATAATCATTGTCTTGGGGTGACTGTA
>VXBI01013019.1:0-35800 GCA_013397375.1 Toxostoma redivivum
ATATATATATATATCTTAAAAAATACTACTTTTTCTCACTCAGTAACCTCAAGTTAAAATATTCAAGTGTAGCATTTGAGGGAATATCAGCATAAATCTTGCTTACTGTGAGACTGCATTTTTCCTTACCATACCTGTCAAAATTCCATGATGCCATAAGGCTTAAGTCCTTTAGTCACAGACAGGTTCTGAACTAAAAGGCATGTGTACGTGCAGATATGCACATTTAGGTTATTTTTCTTAATTGGCTACAAAGTAACTTAATTACATCAATTTGTTAAAGAACGTGCACAGCATATGGCACCTGTTTGAGCTTGGCTTGTGACACCATTGTCAAATTTATCATAGGTTTTAAGTTAGAGAAGCAGCATAGCCTTCATGTGTCTGTCATCTGAGAGCCAATATGGCTTAGTGTGTAGATAGATCTGTATTTAGCTGTGGAAAAATCCTTTTAGGAGTGTATATAGCTGAGAACTTTTTTTTTTTTTTTTTTTAATCCTTTTGTAAGCCATTGATAGCAATGAGATACTCTTCAGTAAATGTATGGAGTGTTTGGTTGCATAAAGGCAGTTATTGCTTGGGCTGGAAATTGTTACTGGCCCAGGATTTCTCACTAAAACGTGCAAATATTCCTAATCCTGCACCAGTTTGGTTTCTTTTTGCTTTTTGAGCTTGCATTAGTCCATGTTCAGAACTTTCAAATAACCTTTGAATTTTTTAAACTTTTTATATCACTGGAACAGAAAGAACATCTAAATGAAAGCTTCAAGCTAACTTTATTTTTCAAGTACTTCAAGAATTATACTTCTGAATTGAGATTTTGTAAGTTGACTTTCTGCTGAGAACTTAAATGAACTTCTTAAAATGTAATTTTATAATGATGCAAACAGGTTGTTAATTGCAGCATAATGACAATTACAATGTAAACTAATGCAAAAATTATTTAAATAGTGAAAAAGCAAACTTTGTATTCTGTACAGCTTTTTTTAAATTAAGTTGCTGTAATTCACACTGCTGTGATGTAGATACTGTAATGTGTGCCTTGTAAAATATATGTACTGTATGTTATATGGAGAAATAGATACTTTAACACTGAAAAACTAGTAATTTGGTACTGGTTGGCATTAGTCTGAAGTGCAACATTCAGCAAACAATTTTGGAAAAGGAATCCATTGGCATGGACATGGCAATGAGTTCCAAAAGCTAGACCTTGAAAATGTGAATTACTGCAAATAGCTGTTGGTGGGGGGCATTAGAACAAATTAACTTTCTTGTGTTAAGTGAACATTTCTTACAGGTTTAATGTGAAATTGTAACTTAAACATTAGAGATGGTTTTAATAGTTAAGAACATTCCGCATATTAAACTTTGTGTATGAATTGTGCAATAAAGTTACTTTGGAAGAAACATCAGAGTTCTTTTAAGCTTAAGGAATCTCTTGGCTTTAGTACCACAGAAATGTGAAAATTGTATTTTGATCCAAATACAATTGCATTGGTGGTGTGGTTAAAAGTGTGGCACTGTGAATCAGAGCTCTCTTAAACTTTGAAGGGTGGTATCAACAATGTACCTCAATGCAGCTCTGCAAAAAAACCCAAAACCTGGCTTTGATTTGACCTCTTGTAGGTACACAAATAAATTAAAACGTTTTGCAGTGATAGGAAAAATGAAACAACTAATTCTTAGAGGAAATATTGAGGAGCAGGTTTGTTCGGGGAAAGGATTTTTATTTTCAGAGAAGTGTGATACACTTTTCCCCCAAGTTATTTCATCATATTTCTGATGGTATTTTAAAGTTTAAGAATGTTAAGGTTTGGAATATTTTTTCTTAATTTTTCCTTAACTTTTAAGAACTGAAATATGTAATTAATGTAACTCTTTCCTCTATCTAGTTACTTGACTTATCTGTCTGGATCTTTCGAAGCCAAGGCAGAAATGTGAGAGGAATTCATTAACAGATCAGGAAATTAGAATGGATAAAATGACCAGTTGACAGGCACAGCAAGGAGGTAGGTGTTCCAGAGCAATTAGCAAACCTTTATATTTACTACGTTTCAAGAGTAGGCACCATAATCAATGTGGTGGGCGTGGTTGTTTGCTTTTTTTATTCATGGGAAATGGTATATTTACCTTCCTTATCTTTCCTTTAAAGAAAATTCTGTACAAAATTAGAAAGGTGTTCTAATCTGTACTTTCCAGTTCTGGAAACCAGGGCAACCACTGAGATCTCTGTTACTGGTTTGAACTGAGCTGTTCAATCCCATCCCTGTAGAGCTTTATGTGCCAAGTGCATTATTTTTGGAAGGAACATATTGGCTGTGCTTTGTGCTTTGCATCCAGCTAGATTCTGGAAGAACAGCTCCCTCAGGAAGCCCTAAGGATGTTTGATATAAGTAGGAGCTGTATGTTAACCTGGCTGGCCTTAATCCTTACACTGCATATACATAATGCTTTAATTTTGTGTTCACACACACTCTGTACTGGAAGTAATATGACAGTATTTAAGTATTTTCTCTGGGCTTCTGTTGTTAAATCATCCTTGAAGATAATTTGCCAGAGGTTTTATCCTCACCTGTTTTAAGTGGCTGAACAGAATTCTGCTTTATGAGTGTGTCTTAAGTATCAGAATTTTTGTTAACTGTCATTTATTCAGATGCTTGATTCCAAGGCCTAAATTTATCATACAGCAATATTTTTTAAGGACTGAAAACTTTTCCTGCTGGGATGTGTCACTGGCATTAGCCTGGATGGGGCTTTTCCAGTGACCACGGTGTGTGATCACCAGATAACGTTTTGCTCTGAGCCAGCCAATGTTACATCCATGAGGGATAGGACAGCACATTCTGCTTTTGTGCCTGAGCTGCCAAGATGTTCATTAGCAGATCTTTACTTACCTCACTAACCCATCAAAATTCAAATAGTAAACACTGGGCGTGGGGTTTGTAGGCCTAATATTAAAAGGAATTAGCAGTTTTGTGAACTGGATAGAACTTTGATAGTGTGTGTCTGCTGGAATGAAGAATACAATCCAATAGGTGATTAAATGAGCATGCCTCTTTGGTTCAAAGTGCTAATTAAAAATGCTAGTTGTTTTCACAAAGTAAGCCTAAAGTATTTGGAAGTCTGCACCTCTGAAATTTCTAAGTGTAAAGAGGTAGGTGTTTGATACAACAATGTGTGCTTCCCTGCTGATGTGGTTCTGACCCATTTTAACAGATCTTCAAAAACTACTTTTTATGTGAGACAGTCCCTGTCAGTCATGGTGAATGATTTAATGAAGTAGTGGTGTTGATATCTCACTATTCTACAGACTGTGCTGTTTAACAGTAGTCTTTAGTGCTTTGAGGGGCCTGAGGGAGAAATGCACATTTCTCAGTTACAGATGAACCTGTACTCCTGTGCTTCACCAGTGCTGCTCGTGTACAGAAATAAAGTTTGTGTACTGAAAGAGATGATGTTTTAATCTTCATCTAAAAATCTTGACTCCCTTTCTTACTGAAGTGTTTTGTGTTATGCTTTTCCTCAGAAGTCATGGTGACTGGAGCAGGATATCTGTGTTGATACTATTTATTTAAATCTATCACTTGTTGACTTCTTAGTTGGGTTTTGTCAGATAAATCTGTTGTGCATGCTCACAGAATCACAGTACACCTTGAACTGCTCTGCCCTGAGGGTCAGGGCTGCTTTCCTGCTCCCAGGTTGGGTGTCTTGGCTCTCAGCTCAATACCCACATGAGGCTCCAGGATCAGCAGCAGCTGCTGCGTGCCCTGCTCTGGTGCCCAGCTTGGACGAGCAGGGAAGCAGGGTGGGCACCAAGAGACGGTGGGGGCAGCAATGCAATTTCACTTTCAGAACTTTACACCAGGTCTAAATGGTTGGTTTGCATTAGCACTGAATTGTTTTAAGCCAGATAAGCCTTTAGCCCCTTCTAAATAGTGCTCACTGCCTTCTCTGTCTCCACTGGGGTTTTTTTCTGTTTTCATGCTTTACTTCGGTTTAGTCAGTTTAGTTGCACGTGGTTTTAGTTCTCCTTAAATGTGGAGAGTGGGAGGAGCTACAACTATTTTGAGAGATATACACAAAAAATCCATAACCATATTCTTTTACAATTCATTCATTAGTGTAATGTTTAATGCTTCCACAAGAGGCAAAAGACAAACATCATGTAACCCAGGCACAGAAAGAAAAAGCAATTTTTACAGACACCTTTTCAGACTTAGATTTTAACTAGGCAAAGAGAATAGAAATGTTTAGCCACACATAAAGAACAATGATACGAGACCATAAGGTGGCTCTAGGTTGTGAAAAAAAATATGTATTCTCCAGCAGCAGAGCAAATGCCTTAAGTTTGCTAAAATAACAGAACAGAATTGTTCAGGTAGATAGGTTGTAAACATCAAATAATCATAATTAACCATTTCAGGTTGAAAGTATAAAATGCTTTTGAATCAACAGATTTAAGGAATAAGGTTTGAGCCTCTCTCCTAATGAAGTAAAGAGAAAGTAGGATGTTCTTCCATCCTGCAGCAGTGCTTACCCAGTTGCCACCTGCAGTGATGTTCCTCCAGCCCCTGAGTGAAACCAGCTGTGTCCCAAGCAGGTCTGACCTCAGTGAGGCTGGGGGGATCAGCCACTGCCCTGTCCCACCCTGGTGTCACTGACTTGTGCTGGATCTGTCTTTTCATTCCAGCCGCAGCCTGAGCCCACAAGGTTACTCTGAACAGCCTCACATTAGCACAGAAGTGCAACTTTAAAAAGAGAGCACAAGGCAAGCTTAAGAACTGAACTTGGGAATCAGTAATATTTGTCCAATTTAAGGATGACCAGGAAAAATGTAATGGAAGCTTGAAAGGATGTCTGTTTCCATTTCCCCAAATAAAATACTATAAGCCCAATTTCCTCTTAAAAGCAGCACACAAGAAAGCACAGAAAGCAGAACTTGTGGTCATGACCACTTAGGTGTTACTGTGGTTGTTGTCAGAATCCCAATTACTGTCCATCCACTGAATATGCAAATCAAGTTGTTTTTTTCGTTTTTCAGTAACAGCTACTAGAACCTGAGGTAAGGAAAGCTGAAAAGGTATTAAGTACATACACAAATTTGGTGTAATTTTAAGAAAACTAAAAAAGATATGTAAGTGACAACAAAAGCACTAACAGCAATCTTCAGGTGAAAGAACCCAAGTAAAGCAATGTTTATCAGGTGGAAATACTTAAAATTTAAATTCTTCATATCAAGCATGTTGCTTATTTAGCCTGGATGCAGATGTTTTTCCCAAATAATGTTATGTTGGTAACAGTTTATTAGGAAGTTATAAAAACAAGATAAAAACAATATATTTGCATTTGATGCAGCTGAACAGCTTAAACCATTTTCTCAGATTTCATCCTAAGCAAATGACACCAATCCTGAGACTGTATTCTATGAGCTGCCATAGTTCCTAACAGTGAGGCTGACAGGGGCTGCTGACTGAGAACTTGGGACAATTTTACTCTCCTAAGCTGGGCAGCACAATGTGGTTTCACATGATTTTTAGGGGTACAAGGAATACAAAATCTGGCACATTGCATACATTAGGCTAGGGCACTGAAGAGCTGAAGTCAAATTCCCAGCACCTGTCTGCAGCCCTGGTTTTGGATGAAAAGCCTCTGCAATCACTGCAGCTCCCTCTGCATGACTCTGGCTAACTGTGATAGTGAGTGGATGGCCAGAACTCTCCCTCTTGTGCCTTGGACTCCCTCAGAGCATCCTTAATTCCAGGCTGCTGCCTGACATCTTTTAGGTTTCTGTCTCTGTCTCCTGGGAGGTTCTTTCAAGGCTGTGCAGCTATAGGAGGTGATAAGGAATTCCTCCTTCCCCTGCTTTAGTGCCATTTCCTTGCAATCTCCATTCAGGATAGCAAAACTTTAAAAAAGTGTCATTGTACGTATCTCTTGGAACTGCCACAGCTTGAGAGAGTCTTCAATGCCTCTTTACATTTATGCCATTAATGGGTCCTTTGCTACTGGTGGTCTCATCACTACCACTTTTGGCTGCCTTTCCAAGGGCAAGTGAGACCCAAAGAGCTCTTGACAGGAAGGCTGTAGGTGCCCAAGCTCCAGGAGAAGGGCCTGGCCTAGGAAATACAAGTGGCACAAGACATCTGACTGAGCACAACATGCAGGGTTCAAGGTCAGGTGAACCTTGATGGGCCAGTATCAGTTACTGGCTTGTTATGCATTAATGCTGAATGCCTGTTTGAAGAAGCCCAGTGTCCCTATGCAGGATATTAGGGAGCCAGGGGTCTAACCCTGGGCTCAGATCCTGCCTCAGGGACTGCAAGCCTTTGAATTGAGTTGCTCTGCTGGACTCACAGGCATCCACACCCTCTGCTACCCTAGCCTTGAGTCTTTCTTGGTGTGAAATTGTGTGCAGCTTCTACAATACATAGGTGCCATCATGTTATTACCTTTAATCCTTTCTGAAGGAGTAGTACTGTGTCATAAAGATGATGAAATAGAAAGGAGATTGAAAGTGATAAATACTCTAGTAGCTCTATTTTACTAATCACTTCTTTATAAATAAAATAGTTTAACATAACATGATTTGGAATGACAGATTTCAAGTGGGCTGGCTTCTGTATAAATAGACAGCTTGACTTCCCATTCAGCTGTAGTCGACTAAAATACAGACTAAAACAAATGGGTAAAAATATGTCAGAAGTAGGACCAGAACCAGGTCTGGCATTTCTACCACTGATTCATAAGAACACTTCCATTTTTCAAGTAAAAAATTTCTCTTTACATGCAACCAGAATTATCTGCATAAATTTCTAAGTAATTTCAATGGGCATATCCACATATTCCCATTACAAAGCAATAAAAAAAGTGTTCTCAACTTTCAAGGCAAAATTTTCATGATATAATTAGATTCATTACAATGTATAATAGTGATTCTGTCACCATGTTTTCCACTTACTAGATTAAAAAGCATTCATCTGCTGTTCTTCACTGACATCCTACATTACAACAGGAATTAATTAGTCATTGAACAAGATTACCCGATGCTGTTTTTCCTTGTTTCCCAAAATAACTGCTGAAACATTGAGTTAAAAAATGTGTCAGAATGAAAGGGTAGCCTCAAAATTCTGCACCCCATAGAAACTGCTAATGAATAAAGGGTTAAACTTTGAAAGTATTAAAAGCCATGACTGGTACTGAGACTTGCAGGACCAACCCAGGTGGGTGTGTGCTGTCACCATCCGTGGGATCCTCAGGTGCACAGCAGAGCTGCACTACAGATATTCTCTCTGGTTCCCCAGGCTACACTGCAGGGCACAGTTAAGACAGTATGAAACAAATAGTACATGATTCTGAGTTTGCATTTAATATTTACAGCAATCTTAAAAAGCCTAATGTTCGTAGAAACCAAAATCTTTGCAAGGAGAATAATGCAGTAACAGGTGATGGCAAACGCTGTTTACCTTCCACAGATACTTTGTACTGTTCAGTCATGTCTCTGTAGCATCAAAGACAGATGATTTGAGGTTAATTAGCATCTTATCCTGCTTAAGAGGGACATGTTCTGGTTGCTCTGAGCTTGTAACTACTTGGTCAGAGTGGAAATATCTTCTGTTCTCATGGCATCAGCCAGGAAGCTGAGCTCATTGCACAGAGTCTCATACCTGAAGGCCATCCGGATCTGGGCAACATTTGTCTTTCGAATGTCATTTCCCTCAGGCCCTTCCTTGCAATAATTCACCCCTAAGAATTTCTGCTTTTCCTGTGAACGGGATTAAAAGTCAAAAGGAAGAAGTCAGTTCAACTGCTTTGACTTACTGCAGAAAGAAGTGTTAGTTCAATGAGTCCAGTACAAGTGAAAAGAGCAGTTTCAACCAGCTGGCCATTGAACTCTTCCTCAGAGTCTTAACCAGTTTAGGAGATTTTAAGGCCAAAGTTTATCCACATAATCACTCAGAAGTGCACTCAGTCTGGCTTACTAAAACCTTCTGTGTTAGTGTTCAGCCTTCACTGCCACTCTTGCATGTGAGAGGGCAAGAAGAAGCTTAGGTCTCTTTTGTTGGTTAAATGCCGCACAAGAGTAAAATGAGTAGTTGTCACCAGGGAATAATGAAAGAAACAACAGAATATACTCATGAAGCCCCTTCAAGTAACAGTTCTCTTCAGAGAAATGTTCAAAAGTGGCATAGACAAGAGAATGCTCTGAAAAAAGTCCTAGAGAAAGCCTTGGCTGTACAGAATTTTAAAGCCAAAAGGGAAATTAATCTAATCTGACTGCCTATCTAAACCAGAATATTTTCTGTAGTACTCCCTTTTAAGCAAAGACATATCTTGCTTATGATAGGCCATTTGTTTTTACTTAATGCTAAGAAATGATGTAGAAAATCACTGGCAAAAGGATAGCACCCAAATAATTAAAAATTTGTAACTAGAAGGAGAACTGAGTATAAACAGGCATCTGGTCTCTCTACAGATTTTGAAAATTCCAAAACAAAGCTAATGGGGAAAAATAATGTTAATACTTTACTTGTAATGTAAGACTGCACAGCAGATAGTTTGTGACTATTTCTGGAAAAGAGGACAGGGATGTGCACAAATACATCACTAAGCACCTGCTATTCAGTGTTCACACTGTTGATTTCTGGGTTCCTACCTGCCCTAATATTCACAGCAGAGGTTTTCCAGCCATGCTTACCTTATCTGACAGTCCACTCTGTAGAACGCTGTTTCTTGCTATTTCACACAAGTCACATGTACTTAGTTTCCACACCTGAGCTGCAATAGCATATTCTTCCATGAGAGCTTCCTGCAGCACCAAAATACATTTGATATTAAATTATATGTAAATGAGATATAAATGGGGATACGTACTCATTACTAATTAAGCATTTTATACATGCTCTTTAGAAAGCTGTGAAAAATTCAAAGTTTGAAACTTTAAAATCACAACTAGTATAAAAAGAATTGTTCATTTCAAATTTCCCAAGGACTACTGGTTAATAATTAATAGGCACTGGGTATCCAGTTAGCTTAGCCTAAGAAATTGCAGCCTGCAGTCCAGATCCTTGGAGGCATTTCTTAGGCAATTCCAAAGGCATTCCCAGGGTACACAAACACCCTGGAGTACCCATTTGTAAAGCCTGAGTGATTTTGCACATGGACAGTAGCAGGGCAATTTCTGGCTCCATTCCTCCCACACCAGGCAGGCAGGTGTGGCCCCACGGGCTGTCCCAGCCCAGGACCTTGCACACTCCATGTGACTGCACCCATGCCCCAGCCAGCAGCAGCTCCATGTCCTGGGCCAGCAGCCAGCCCAGGGCATGGCCAGCAGGGCTTGGCTTGTCCTGGGACACGGAGCTGAGCCATAGACGTGTGCCCATGCCTCTGGGCACAGCGTGGCTCAAATCGGTGCCAGCCACAAACGAGGGCATCACAGCCAGTGACCAGGCACTCCTGTCCTGCCAGGCCACCCAAGGGCAGGAATCTGGTTCAGCTCACTGAGCAAGCAGCTCATATGTCATCTTGAGATTCCACATCGTGTTTTTGTAAGGTACTTCCCCAGACTTATTAGAGTAAGGAAACTGGACTTTCCTGGCACTCTAGAGGATTGTTTATGAAGGCTCAAACCTCCCTTCAGCCTCATCCTTCATTTTATACTTCAACAGCCAACACTGGAGAGGCAAGAGTACAAAAGAAACATAATTAGGAAATCAGACATTTCCTTCTGAAGCCTAACAGTGAGTAGTAGACACAGAATGAGGAGGGAGAATGAATGAAGTGACTGAAAGACACGACACTATGTCCTAAGCAATGAAATAAAACAGCTTTCAGGTCATTCTGGACCTGTGTGGTGCTGTTGCCAAATTGAAAGCTGGTGCTTTTTGCAATTCCTACCTTTGTGTAATGAAACTGCATGGGATCATCTGTGGAGAGGGAGACATGCAGTCCCTTATGGAGAAATTCCCGTAGTGGGTTTTTGGAGTACTCCAGGAATAGGCTGTTGTTACTAAGTGGAGACATAGCAATGGGTATTTGTGCAAGATAATACAGATACTGGAGGACAGGACTCTGAAAAACAAAACACAGTCACCATTTAATGGTACTATGGGATAATGAAAAAGAGAAGGATTTCCCTTGGATAAAATGGGAACAGCACTACAGGGGGAAGACTAAGATCAAAAAAATTAGGTTGACATTAAACCATGACTTCTTCAGGAAATATTTACAAGTCTGAATTTTAAATCTTACTGCTCTTTATAAAAATAATTTATGTTCCTTAATATAGGTGTCATCTTTTTAAAAATTCAGTGACTAATATTACTGTAGATTAGTAAGTATGACCATTATGGGCACTGCATCTGGTATCAGCTGCATACCTTCCCCCAAAACCTCAAAGTCACAGAAAAGAGATAGGCAAGAACTGCTAAGCAATTTTTTATTTCCAAAGCTGCAGTCTAATAGATAAATTTTGGGAGCAGAAGAAGTTTTAATTTATGAGAAGTCATGTGTTGCTGTTGTACATAATACAAATAATCTGTGATCACATCATCTTTATTACTGTTTTGCCTTAGCCAACCTATGAACCTAACAAGTGCCTTTATTACTGTTCTGTTATTAGTACCTGCCATCTTATCAGCTCACACAGGAGGGAGGGAAGAAGAGAATGCTTTGGTCACACACTGCTTTAGTGCTGCTCTGTCTGGGTCTCATTTTATGAATTACTGTTTGTGAGCATAGTATCGGACATGATTTTAGGTACATTTTTTCTTTGTTCTTGGTTATGTTGAAAAATACAGAGAATTTTCCAGCATTAACCAGAAAAAACTCATAAGGGAACTCCTGAAAAATTGCAGTAAACTCAGTACAAGTCTGCCACCCACTGACCAATTATTTTAATTACGCAACAGTGCCCTGAGGATGGGTTGAGTGATGGTTTTCATTAACTAATGTGCCAGGAATTACAACATTTGTTCTGTCTAAAATATTGTTGTGTCAAACAGCTATGTTGAATTTCTTGATCAAAATAATCAAATCCTTAAAGAACTTCTGAATGAAGCCTGAAGTACAGAAATCAGAGAAAATGACTTGGGCTGCCCAGAAAAATGTCAATTTAGTGCCTTCTTCATTTGAACCAGTGAGGGAGGTCTGAGCAGACAGTGGTTATTTTAGGAGCAAGCAAGCAATACCTTCTTCAGGAGCAACCCATGAGAGATGTTGTCTGCTGTCAGGAAGGCAGAAACAAGGTGTGTGATAGAGCCAGCTTCTCCACAGTGAGGTCGGAACAGGAAAGTGCACATGCCTCTTTCCCTGAAGAGATTAAAAGCAAGTTCCACTTCAGAGAAAGCACCATTCTTTCTCTATTTGGTATATAACTGCCAGTAATATGGGAATTTAAAAAGAAGAAAATTAAGTTACACATTCTCATACAGTTTGATGTGGCATCTACCCAGGCCTACCTGTAGTAGGCTGCTCAAAAGGACAGGTCCCTCTATCACAAACCCCTTCTACCACCAGACATATTTGTGTCTTCTTTCCTTCCCCAGTGTCATCTCATTTACCTATTGTCTACCCACAGAGTGAACAGCTACTGAATGGATTTCAGTAGAGTGAACTGACAGATGGAAAATTAAGTAAACCCATGCAACCTGTACAAAATTCCTGGTTCAAAATGAGGGAAGAAGAGGAAGCACATTGCCAAGAGTTAGCTAACAGTACCTAGTGTAATCAGAGCCTGCCATCTCACCAGGTTAAGTGTAGCATAAAACCACACCCTCAGAAGCAGAGATGATCTAGGATTGTTAGTTATTACACCAGACTTCCACTGTAATTTCTAGAATTACTTTATTATCTACAATTACAAGTGATGTTGGGTTCAAGGCTATAAATGGACCCTGTAATTCAGTACAGACAAATGTCCCACAAGTATTTGGAGATGTTTAAAACACAATTTCAACAAGGAGTGCTAAAATATAAGACAATTCTAGGGTGGAAGTTAGTATCATTTCTCCTGATGTGAGGATGTAATCCATCCTCACTAATATTACCAAAAATATAAAACAGTCTTGTCAGGGCTATGTTGACTCAAGCACTCAGATTAACAGGGTGAGCAGTTAGTGACTCATTGGTGAATTCTGTCAGTATCTCAGCTGTAAAGAATATTTAATGATTATCTGGGGGCATTTTAACACAGTAGTCAAAATTATCTTGAGATAAAAAAGAAGTGCATTAGTTCTGGCAGAATCTGTCTTTGGAACAGAAAAGGCATGTAGACTACAGAGAATGTAAAGGAAGTCAGGAGAAAGGGATGACTTAGCTATCTGCTTTAGTGTGTCCTTTCCATTAGAGAATTAAAACTAACAACTATGCCTGATTGCTGCACATACAAGGTAATTTAAGGTGGGTGTTTGCATTATGAGTTTTGATCAAATAGGATGATAAAGAAATGCTTCAAGTAGCAATGGGAGAGAAGAAACAACATTTTGAATGCTAACTTAGATAAAACTGTAAAATGACAAATCTATGCACCTTCTATAAGAAAATCCCAAAATGTTTTCTAAATACCTAAAATAACCTAAATAACTAAATGAAACTAACCAAATCCTTTTAGGGTAAGTGATGACACTCTTGTATCAGTGGATAACCACACTGTGCCTCAGCTGGAGTCGGTTGTGCAGGTCACTCAATGAGTCAGCTGCAAATTTAGCAACATAACCTCACACTGAATTTCAGGCTTTCCTGAGCCTCATCCCAAAATCTGCTCTGACAGTCTGATGTCACACAACTCCCTGCATTACTTGCCCAGACATTGGTCTCAAAAGTAAACCTGAGTGAGTCAAGAAGCCTGCTAAAAGAAGTTAGCTGAATGTGCAGTTTGTAATTGTGTCCTACGTGGTCTGTCTGTGAATGCAGCAGCCCTTAAGCCAGTGTGTCACAACATTACTTTTGTGTCTCTTGAATTACCAGGAGATAGCCAAGCACATTGTATTTGGGAATCTGCTGTGGGGTTCTTTTGTTTCATTTGGTATAGGCAGCTTTTTGGAGTTAAAAAACCCAAAATACACACAAATATCAAACCAAGATATTCATCTGATGCCTCTACAATTTCTGAATTTTTTGTTTTAATTAATTCTATCATTAGTATTTTCAAAATATCTCAAGTCCTCAACTTTCTAAATAATTCAAAATAACCCTTCCTTCAGAAGATCTGTAATCTAGACACTGACAGTCTGAGAGCAAGATACTCATTTTCTGGTAGCTTGTAAAACAGAAAAGTGTCTACTTACCTCCTAAGGTTGTTTAGCAACATGATGTTCACATACATATAATACAAATAATAGCTATATGGGGGATTCTTCTCACTGGTCCAGAGGTCAGGGTTAAGGCTCTTGTCAGAGAACATATGGCCACTGTGTTTGGATTCATCATCAACACTGTCAAAGCCAGTCACCTGGTGGGAGAAGAAATTCCCAGAAATAAGGGGCTTCACGAAGAAAACTTCAGCACCACCTACTCTTGCTTCAGGACTTGTTTGAACAAGCATCCAGTCCTTCCTCATCCTAGCAGTCCTGCTGCTCTGCATCCTACCATACCGTGCACACAGCAGGAGTAACATGTTTTGTCAAAGTTTTACCCTTTTATTTTTTCTTCTGAGACAAACAGGAAGCCCAGGTGCACAGAAGCCTTCAGGCTCCTGTGGGGGTTTACAGAGCTGCAAGACTCCCTGAGATCCAGACTAGAATCCTTTTAACTCATCTGCTGCCTTTGATAAGCAGCTGAGAGCAAGAGGCTCCCAGCAAAGCTCAGAGCTGTGATCTGAGGCACACTCAGAAATGTCTGTGTTAACCTTGTGCCAGCAGCCACATCCCCACTTCTCTCCTGAGTTCCATCACCATCTAGACAATGCTTCATTTCAGCTGCCTCCTTCTTGAAGGCCAGTTCAGAAACAGCTCAAAGAACCCATCCTGGATGATGATAATGCACAAAAACATGCAAACATTTTTGGTCATTAATGAAAGGACAAATAAATAGCTGCTGAGCTGTTTCTGAGAAAGTAAACAGGTTGTGTGACAACAGGACCTCACGCAGACTTGTACTAAATTATGTGTCAGGGCTTTGAAACAATAACAATACAAGCAATCTGTGGACAAGGAAGCTCTTTTTCAATGTCTGGGAACAGTTGTGGACCAAAAAAAAATATGAGCAGTAGAGGATCCATTTCATGTGAGAAAGAAAACCCAAACATACTTACATATTTTAGGAACAGGTGCAATTCCTTGTGGTCTTTGGGATTGATTGTTGCTTCAAACAAAGGTACAAAAATGTTCTCCAACATCTTCCCAAAACTAGGCAGAATATTTTTAGACCTAAATATGTCACTGAAGGGGAAAAAATAGACACATTCTTTAATAAACTTGTATTGTCCTTCACTTTCATATTTTCTGTTATTTGTGTACATTCTAGAGCTTCAGTTCCACCAGGATTCAGAAATTCAAAGGTTATGTCAGGGCAGATTGTCTCTGTGCTCTGTTTCCTGTACTACCTGGCACTCTGCTTCATCCAGGCTCTGCTGAAACTCTCAAGTGCTCCAAAAATAGAGACAGCATGCAGGGGTTAGTGCTGCCTCAGAGCAGTGACCCTGTCCCTTACAGACATCCAGGTACTATCAGGGGAGATAACGAGCTACCTCTCGTGAAAGATTCTATTTCCTAAAGTTGTAACTACTCCAAAGGTGAGCAGAATGCTGTGCTTTAGTGAGCCTTTCAGAAAAAAGGGATAGTACTTCCATGTGCCACTATGTGCATGACTTACTCAAAGTGCTGACTGTGCCATGCATGGAAGAAATTGCTATGTAAGGAATTAAAGGGGAGAAACCTCCCCAGTGAAAAGCACACCCTGGGGGATACATGTGACTGTGGACAGATCCTTCTCTACTCATACTCCAGCTGTGACAGTTCAAAACATGAAGCTCAGCTATGAAGTCAGATAAAATTATCAGGGGAGACTGTATTACAACACACAGTATTGGAAACAAAGAAATAAAGTCCCAAAGGATGTTTAAACATTAAGAAGAACTGATAAGGATTTAAGTGGAAATCATCAGTCTGAGTTGTTATCAAATTCACTGTCATTTAGTCACTAATCTTGATGATAACAGTTTAACAGAGCATTTTCTACTTCTTCATGGAATTCAGGAGTTGATTTATTCTCGTTACTAAATTGTATTTTAACTTGTCTTTGCAGCTTGATTTCACCCAGTTGTAATTTTTGGTTTCAATGTCTTCAGATTTACAAATAATTCACAGTAGTTTTGAATTGCTTCATAAAGAATAGATTCAATCCCCATCTCCTGTCTTCCATCCCCAGGCTGCCAGGAAAACTGCACCAGTGGTCAAAAATAAACCTCCCAAACTATTGCTTATAAATAGAACTACAGAACAGCTAATAAACCATCTAAACATTATCAGAAATTAAGTCATAGGTACGATTTCAAACTATTAAGATTACCAAGAGCTCCTGATTACTTACTAGATTCTGGGAACCTGAATTATCCAGCGCATATTAGGGGAATAAACTTTATGCTTAATGAACCACTTTGCCAAGTTCAGCCATTCATCTGGAGAGCGTCCATAAATGGATAAGCGGGGTTCTGTGTACTGGTACTTACTTTCTTCTAGTTCACGGGCTACTTCCTAGTAAGTAATAAATAGATTTGCTTTAATATGGACACTAAGATTTACAGCCAGAAAGATATTTATCATTGCATTTTCCTCAGAGCACACGTAACTCTATTGGCAGCCTTTAAAGGGAATCTCTTGTCTTTCAATCCATTGTTTTATTTTAGGCATCTAAATATTCTACTTGCAAGCTAGCTCAAATATCATGTGAATATAACTTAACTGTACATATAACTGGGAATAACTCTTATCACCTTTTAGAGGACAATGCTCTTGTGCAGTCATTATTAATACTTTTGTCAAACCTACATTTAAGATTGATAAATCAGAATTAGACTATTTAAACTACAGCAAATGTCTACATAAAATATGCAGAACAATGGAGAATCTGACCCAGATCTGTGGTAGTAAGCAATTTTACACCAATTGATTTTAGACAATACTTCTGTATAGTCAAGAAGAGCTGGCATCTACTACATCACAAAGACTACTAATTTTTTTGTTCTAAGAAATTAATTAATTAATTAGAAGCCTGCTGCGTGCATGTGCAGATGCAGATTTATGCAGAGCTTCCCCCTTCCCTAGCAACTAGCAGTAGCCAACTAAATCCTAACAAAATACTAAACCAGTGAATTGACCCTCAGTTGCTCTCCATTAGTTTCAAACTACCCACAACTCAGCTTTGAACTGATACACAGCTTATGTGGATGTTTCTAAATCATAAAACTACTCAGAAAGCAGCAGGGGCTAGCTTAGCAGAGATTTTCCTCTGAGGAATTGCTGGAGCAAGCCCAATACTTGGAATTACTTAACCATAGTGTTAGGTCTATATACAATTATGACATCACAAATCCATTACAAATCTTCATTTCTCTACAGCTGGAAAGGCTTGTAACTTATTTACCTTGACCATACGAGCAAAATATTCACCACCAATGTAGTTCTCAGTCTTCAAATACAAGTCCCTCAGCTCACTGGCACCAACTGGATTGTACTTGGAATTGAATTTGTCAAATCGATGGAATGTTTGACGTCCCTGGAGGAGGAAAAAAAACAAATAACCGTAGTTTTAAGAACACACAATAGTTCATAAATTAAATTGCCTAGCATTAAAAAGCACAGAAAAGGAAAATCCTTTGATAATCTATTTCAAACGTGCACTGTAATGCATGAAGTCAAATTCTGATTTAGTAAGTTATCATGCAAACATTATAGAAAATAGAATTTCACACTTGGAAAACTTAGCTTTTTCCCATTTGTTTGGTCACTTCACTAGACTTACTGCATGGACATCTAAAGAGTCTACAGTGAGGTCATAGGGGTCCATGTGCAGGCTTTCGAAGACTTGCTTTAAAGTCATCTTCTTGCCTTTTTTCTCTGCAACAATCCTGTCGGGCTCTGTTTGATAGGTGTGCTTAATAAACCTCAGTAAGTGCTTCTGGTTCATGCAGGCAGCAGCATGGATATGAGTGTCAACCTGAAATCAAAAGGTTATTTATGTTTTTCATCCATCTACATAAACTTAATTAGCAAAGTATCTATATCACTGACAACAGGGACTAAAGCCTTCTAAAATATTCCTTAAGTAACAAATGGACAAGTGCCTAAGCAAATCAAAGTGTTTCAGAACCCTGAGATTTAGATTTTGGTAGAATTATTCAATAAGCAGAACTGTAAGTAAAGTAGCCCTCAATTAGTAGTTTCCTATTTGAATAGGAAAATTTTCAACAAGATACATTCTAAGTGCCAATCACTGATCCTGGGTTCAGATTAAATTTGATACTTCCTTAAAGGACACCCTGATCCCTTAGTATCCTTTTACTTCATTAATGAATCAGCAATGCCCCTCTAGTTATAGACTGTGGTTGTAACTATCCTCATGGACTGAAAGGACTTGGGATTCTCAGCCATTTCCAAAAGCAGAATTCATTTTTGTATTTCAACCATATGAAACATCTTAGGCCACCAGAACTGAAGAATATGCATGTGAGATTTTTACCAAGTTTAATTATAATACAGCAACTCATAACGCTGACAGACTTTTCAGATCTCTTCCCTTAAATCTCTTCACACACTAAAGGAAGTGCAAATTCACTGAAGGGCTAAGAGTACTCCTTCAGGTTTTGTCAAAAAAAAAAAGTAATGACAAGAAACAAATGATTTCCACAGGTCTGCTTTGCTTTTGCTCAGAAGCTTGCACTGCTACCTGAGCAGCCTCTACTGGAACACAATCAAAAGAAACAACTCACAAGATCTGGGGGGCTGATTGTCATGTAAGTTTGCCCTGTAAGTCCTTAGTAACACTAAAAGAACTTCTCAAATAAACCAAATATATAAGGAACCACTGAAGCTAAATGTCTGAAAGGACTCTCATCCAGGACTCCTCTGTCCAAGAAACTGCAAACAGGGACACAAAGTGAGCCCAAGGCATTCATTCCCCTTTGTGCAGTGACTCTGCAGTTTCACATTCCACCATCACAACTAATCAACATCCTTATCTGCTTTTAAGGATCAGCAGGAAACACATGAATAAGCCACCCTCCTCCAGTGTAAACCTGGGTTTATGCCATGACATCCAGGCCACAGGAATGCCACTGCTTCACTTGGCCCCTGGAGTCATTCTGTTTGCATGTTCTGTATACACAAGTTAGTGCAGCTTCTCCTTGTGAATGTCAGTAGCATAAATAAAGACTAGGAAATAAAATTGAATCCTAAACACTTAATTGTTAATTACTGCCTAATTCGAATATACCAGACACATTATAGCTAAATGAAAAGCAAGAAACATATGGCTGTCTCAAAGTACAGAACATAAAGTACATTATTAATGCACAGGAAACAGTGCTGTATATAAAGAGTAAACACTCCTCCACACAATGTATTCTCACCCTCCTCAGAGTACTTGTATAGATATTTGAGCCCAAGAGCATTTTATACATGTGCTTACTCAGGTTAATAAACATTCTCTGGTTTAGGCACAAATGTTGTTAACTGTAAACTCTTCCTGGAACAGTGAAATACTACTAGGCTTGGTCAACTTGTATAGGAGAGTGGAACAACAGTTAACAGATGCCCTACAGGCTCTAAATGCTAATGATGAGCAAGTCAGGTGTGGGGACCCTGAAGAAGTGTAGTTTATTGAATTTCAGAATGCAGTGGTTCCAGTAGTGGCTCAACTACTGGAATTAATGAGTCTTGAAAAAAAGTCAGAACAAAACAAGACACAGCACTTCCTCTTTATGTAAATCAACATGAATTCACTGCTGTTGGGAGGGCAAGGATGGAAAGCAAGGAGAGTTTTTATTTCTTTTGTTTGCTTGTGTGCAAAGACCACATTGCTTTTAAAATCCTGCTTCCTGTTGAGTAATACTTCTCTGGAGTGTGCCTTTGCTCTACAGTGAGCTCCTGTGACATCTTCTCCATCCCCACAAACACATCACACACAGCCCTAGAACTTAGCTAACCACAAGAGGTTTATTCTGAGAACAAAGAGCTGCCTTTATTTATATATATGTATACCTTTTTTTTTACCTCCTTCTCCTCCTCCAAACTAAACATACATATCTGCAAAAAGTTAAGAGACTTTTCTGGAATCTCCTTCAAGCCTTTTCCAGAGAATATTCACTACTTTAGCTACCTTTTTTTACAACCCAGTATAATTTGACCTTTAAGCAAGCAGCAACTTCAGTAATAAAAAGTCATAAAAGACTCAAGTCTAAAGTCATAAGAGTATAACACAGCTTTTCTTCTTTATTGTTTTTTAGCATAAATGCCACTTTTTGGAAGGTTTTAAGGACTTGAGCTTTGAGCTACCCTAGCACATAGTTAGTGTATATGCTCTTGTACTTTTTACTGTGCAGGGTACAATCCTAACTAAATGAACACAGAACCCTTAGAGCTTAGGTGGGCTGATTTGGTTAGACAGGTTATTATCATTATTGTTGTTATTATTATGTGAAATGTTATCATGCTAGAATATTGTTACTAGTTTTATTGTTATTTATTATGAAAGGCTTCTACTAAAACAATTTGAACAGACTGAATTCATGTAAGGGTGACAAATACCCCCTTTGCTTCCTTCTTCCCCCCCAGAAAAAGCCACTCCTAGTTTAAGATGTTACTATTTTGTTCTTCATACAATACATGAAGAAAGCTGATGCTTTTCTGGACCACGAGTAACACACCCCCATCACAAGGTTTATTTGTTTCTATTTGCAAACATTCTCCTTGTATTTTCAAATACAGTATAGGGCCATTCCAGCCCAGTTTCTCCTTAGTGGAAAAATAACCCCAGCTGCATTCCCTTAACCAGATTTCCTCTTGCCCTGCTTATTGTCCCCTCCCCCAGCAGAAAACCTTTCACTCAAGGTCATACTAATCTTCAATGGAAAGAAAAACAGAATGACTGACAGAAGCCTGTCTTGTACCTTCAGTGAACTCACCCTTTTAACAAATGGAAATGGAAAATGTTGTTTATGCAAATGTTACATTCTTGCAATTCCATCATTCAGCAATGTTGGACATCAGCTTTCTTGCACTTAAAGGATGGTAGAATTCCCTTCACTCAGCAATTCTCCACGTAATGAACTCAGGCTTTCTTCTCTGCAGACTCCTAGTTCAGACTATTCCATTCCCTTCCTCACTGACCAGACACCCTGTGCTTCTCTCTGCAGGTTTTGGGGTGAAATTTTGTCCTTCTCAATCAAGGTGGTTACATCTGTGTACAACTTACAGTGTGGACGAGTTCCCATTGTCCTCCACATCTAACCAGCACCAGCCTCCCTCAGGCACTCTGCCTCCTCCCTTATCTTCCTGCATTCCTCCTTCATTCCACTGTTCCTCAGATCTCCACAAAATCTCCATCTCAGATCTGTTTTATGCTTATCTGTGCATATCACACACAGTGTTGCACTGAACTGGGCATATGAGCTAGATTCAGAGTGATAAGTGATAAATACAGCAAAAAGAAATGCCAAGGACAGCCCTTTAAATACCACTGAACTTTTCCAGGGCATGGATTAGTAGTACCCACAGCTGTAAACTGCCACATCTTCTAAACACATGCACTTTCACTTGTAAATACCTCTAACCCACCTCTAGCTGCATGAATTTGACACTGAATCCTCTGCAGGCTTTACTTCAGCGCTGAATTGAAGGGAAGTCATTCCTCATCCCACTGCTAGATTCCTGCTCGTCAGTACGTTCATACTGCATCAGCTTTTCTGATAGGATGCAAAGCTTTATACAGTGTGATTGATTTTCTCCTTTCAGTTCCTTAACAGGCCTGAGAGGCAGAGGCACAAAATACTCTGTCCTCGGGTAGTGCAGGAATGCTCCTGGCAGCAGAAATAGTCCCCAGAGCTGTGCAGAGCTCCTTGGGAGCTTGTCTAATTCATATTTATGCCATGCAGAGCAACCCAGAAACCAGGAGAGATAAGGAGAGAATCCCTGCATATCCAGCAAACTGTTTGGCTGCAGAATCCAGCCTGAGTGTTTGTATTCACACAAATACAGAAATACTGCTGTGAAGAGAAAAATCTCTTGTTCCATTCTTTTAATTACTAAAAGAAAGGAGAGGAAAAGCTTTCTTTATGGTCTCTACAGAAATTTTGCATTATAATGATTGATGCCTTTACACCTGATTGCATTTTGTGCTCACTTGCAAGACTGAGGGTAGAGACAAGAATTTGCCTTAGCATCCCTGCAAGGCAGGAGGGGAGAAGCAGCACTCAGAGCTTTGAAAGCACAGCAGCCAGCTCTGCTGCCAGTTAACAGTGGCAAGGCACATTCCATGTCATGCTGAAGGGGCACTCCCTTTGGATCTGATGCTAATCCATAAGCCTTCCTATTCCTGTCATTTTGGTTTATATGATGAAACTATTTCATCACCAAAGTCAGTTGAGTAGCTACTGGGGAAAACTAAAGAAACAAAAAAAAAAAGCAAACTTAGAATGAATCAAAGCTCAGAGAAGTTATAGGTTCACAGTTTACTCATAAGGCTTGTAATCAAATGTTTAAAAAGCAGACATCTGCTAATTCCATTCAGTGTTTTGTGACATCTACAGAATTTAGTAGCATTTAACCCCACTCTAACTTTTCTTCTTACAAGTACAAGTGGTTTTTCAACTCTGTGGTTTTAAAAACCAGCTAGAACTTCCTTTTTGTCTAACCAATAATTTAAAAAATAAAAAAATCAGTTGCAACACCCACATCCAACAGATGCCACAGCAGCAGCCAGCTATTGCAGCAGAGCATTCAGCAGGGCTGTGAATGCAGAAACTGCATTCTCCCATGCACAGTTCCCCACCCAAGGTTGGGCACCTGCACTAGTGAGCCTGCAGGCAGGAGAATGAGGTGTAAAAGTCACTGCTAGGACATATCCTCAAGTCTGATTTGCTGACACACTGAAATAGTGGCTACAGAAAGAAAGGCTATCCAAAGAAGCTTAGGCTGTGATTTTTTCACCTTTAGAAACTGTATCAAAGGTATTTGCAGTGAAGGACACCTGCCAATTCAGTACATAGATATCCATTACCAAGGTAGCAAATAACGTTAGGTCAAAACATCTCTTGGCTTCACCTCAAAAAAAAAAAAATTAACTGTTTACTGTGAATTATCTGAGGCTGTTGGGCACAGTGGTCTACAGGAAGCCCTTCTCAAACCTCACATATAGGACAAAAGGTTAAAACTGAGTTCTGAGTTTGTGTACCACAGAGCTAAACTTTTGTTCGTGAATTTCATTCTTCATGCAGGCAGTGTTATGTGGGAAATGTGCATTGCCTGCCCTTTGCTGTGCATCAGCTGGAGAACAGGAGGAATCCTGCTGATGGCAGACCAAAGAGTCTCCTCTGAAGTTAGTGCTCTCCTCACAGACAGTTGTTCACCTCCTGTGGAGAGCCAAGGGGAGCCAGCCACGCTGTCTTACCACCTGTGGATTCCTGCCTGTCTGTGTCCTTAGTAAAGGACAATTTCCCAGGTCCAGCTGGATCAGTGCAAAACATATCTTGGGCTGCATTCCAGTGAAGTTCAATATGCAAGATATAAATGTGAATGTCCCTTATTTAAGATGAGCCCTATCCTGGGTTTTAGGAAATAGATTATCTCACTGGAAGAGAACTCCTATTAAATCAAGAAAAAAAGTGGGGAAGGGGACAGGAGACAGGGAAAAGCCAGTAATGTTTGGTTGTCATGCTAGCAATTAACCCTGGCCAGCTTTCCACTGTAGCTTTCTAAATACAGCAATACACAGTCACTGACTGACCTTGCCACTACATTCGTATCTGTTCCAATTCTGGCATTTTCCATCCATTACTTTGGCTCTCTCATAGAAGCAGATTGTACCAAGACCTCCACACTTGTGTCTGAGGGATGTGATACACAACTTCACCAACAGCCCTTTGGGAAGGTGAAACCTGTTCGTGTTTTCCTTGTGAGCAGTAAGCACTTCTTAGGATTGACTTAACAAAGAGACATCCTCAAAACACAGGCTGAGAAGCATTGGCTTTCAAATGTTTCACTGCTGATACTGTTATTAGCAAGGGAGCACTTCAGGGAAGTTACAGTTCCAAACATTACTAGGGTTAGCAAGACACAAGGAAAAAACAAGATTATCTGGGGGTTTACAGGAACTGTGTCTACAATGCAGTTTACTTTCCAGAGTGCTTCAGAAAAATACTGCTTGTGAGCTTGCTTCATAAAAATACTTTAAGCAAGATTAACTATGTGCAGCAAGAATTTTTCAAGCAGTACCTGGCAGTAGGAATAGTCTGTGGCAGAGAAGAGCAGGCTGGTTCCTGCTCTCTGCAATGTGCTTATTGCCAGAGGGGAAGCAATGCACATTTTGTGCTTTTGAACAACATGAATCCTTTTGTAGAATGGCTTATTCAACAGCAGGCAATTAAAAAATAATTAAGATATGCCCAGAGACACTGAACATTTGCTTTTAGATCAAAAGCTGAACTTAGCAAGTACAATCCTGTTAATTACAACTTCTCAGTAATCAAACTGATTGTGGTAGTCACCCAATCCACACCTCTGCATGTCTCAATCACGATGTGTTTTATTATTAAAGTCTCTGTCAGGCGTTTTCTCTGAATGTGGCACACAGCAAATTTCCAGGGTTATGCAAGAAATCTGTCAGGTTGGGAGCTGAGTCTCTGCCACTTGAGTGAATCAGCTGACAGATCCTCCCATCCATACGTTTAACAGCTGGAAGGGTGAAATCCATCAGAACTTACCTGACACCTCATCTGCTTCCACCTTTGTGATGGACACTGGGACAGTTTATAACCACAACAGTGGCCAGCAAACACACTGGGCATTATAGGGAAAGCCAGGAGGACTTTCTGATGAACCAGTGCTAACCAAAATGTAATAAGGATTATTAAACCCTAAAGTTACAAAATAAGGAATACCTCTTCCAGTTGCACAGAGAAACAATGCAGATTGGACTGAAATTAGTTAAAAACACCGATTTTTTAAAGCAACGATTGTGAAGAAATCTCACCTATCAAAATGAAGCAGTAACTCCAATTAACTTCCTCTCCACTTCAGGAAAGGGAAGCAAATGAAGCAGCCTAACACTGCTGCTTCCATACTTTGAACAGAACACAGTTCCCTTGGGTGTGAATATGTCAGGAAATTAAATCAGCTCCTTGATTCCTACCTGTCTCCTAATTATAGCCCAGTGTATCTCAGAGGGAGCCAAGACTACAACTCAGATAATCTTTTTGCTTAATATATCACAGACTTTTTTTACCAGATATTGATGGCAGCATGAACCCTCAGTTTAGTTTCTGTAGGAGGTCTTTTGACATGTATTTAAACATCTATTTTCAATATGAAATGAAATTATCATCTAAAATATATACAGCTGTTCCTACTAGAGTCTAGTAGGATGTACCTATATGAAAGCAGAAAAATGCCCTTGAATGTCTTTGAGTTCATTCAAATTAATTAAACCTCCATAAGGATATTTTTATTCATAATCCAAGTGAGCTTCATTTGATTAACTCTGTTTCACTCCTTTAAAGCAATCTACACACAATTAAGCCCCTTTGATTTTGAGTAAGTAAACAAATTAGCTTAGCATAATCCAATTAACCCACGCACATTCAAGTTAATTTTCCTGGAGAGCTCCCATGTAGAAAAACATTAACATTCTTAAAATAACTTAATTCAGTGGAGTGGTAAGCACACACTACTTAGTGCATATCATCTACACCTCCCATAAGAAAAACAAAACTGCTGGAACTCCTACTAAAAACAGTGTCATGTGTCATGCCTTTGATCCTTCTCACACTTACCTTCCTCACATTATAGAAGTCTCGATGAGGATTACTCTTCAGTTCTTTAAATTCTGACATTTCATTCAGCATCTCATGTAAGCTAAATTTAGATTCTAAAAAGTTAAGCCTCCGATGACAATAGGTTTTTCTGTAAAAGAAAACACAGAAATGAACTGAAACTTAAAACTAGTTGTATTTCACATTCAAAAAGAACATCCAAGTTTTCATAGTAAAAACAAAGCTGGGGCGTTTTATGAGGTTCAAGACAAATCCATTCTTTTTATCCTACTTGTTAACAAGTATGTAAGCCAATTTCAGACCAAATTTATTAGTGAAATCCCAAACAGAACTCTACATAACCATCTTATGTCCTTCACCTTGCCCAAGTATTCATAACTATACCTGTGCATAAACTGCAGCCCTTTTAGTAATAATGACCAAAGCATGAAACCTAAAATCAAATGTGATGTCAAATTGCAACTTCTCTAAAATGGTACCACCAATAGAACAATCTTCTTACATATAACAGAAACAACTTGTCATCCAGCCTTACGCATTAAGATTTTTTTTTAAAATCCTCCAAATGTATTTGCTTTTTCAGTTAAATGTGAGAAACCAAGATAAGATCCAATATGTTTTCATTTTTCATGCCTTGAGAACACATATATTGTGTCAAAATACTTTTTTCCAAAATAATTTCTTATGCCCTTTTTAGAAAACATACTTTTTTGTTCCTGCTTGCCTACTCAGAGCTCCATCTTCACTTTCATTTTCTGTCATGTTTCTCCTTCTATTTTTAACCAATGACATGGTTTTTCTCCTCACCATCTGTCAATTCTTATTGACTTCACAATATTTTGGTAGCACTGTAAATGTAATAGCCTTCTTTTTCCTGCTTTATTGTTGCCAATCTCTCCTCAATAGGACAAAAATCCCATTATGGTTTTGGAAGTCTGGTTCAAACCCAGTCTCACAGAACCCAATACTGATCAAGACCTGTTTGCCCACTGCAGGAAGTCTCTTGAGTCATACTGTTATCCCAAAGACCACAAGCCTGAGGAGCAGGGGTGAGATTTCATCAGTTTACCAACAGCAAAGATTAAAGAACAGTGGCTCTCTGAGCAGCCCCACATGTGATGGGTATAAATGACAGGAAAGCACTTGCTGCAAACAGGGAAACAATACCAAAGGAAGAGCTTATACAACAAGATTATGAGAAAGACCTTTTCCCTTTGGGCTGTGCACATTTATCAGAGAGTGTGGAGGAGCCTGTAAAAGCTTACTCTGAATTAGTGAAAGGAGCAGGTGACTGACCTACATTCACCAAGGTGCTGAGTGTTCTGACTTGTCCTACCACAGCCCTTCTTACTTAGGGCTTCCTGTTACAACTGTGAAGTGAAAACTGCAAAAGGGGCTTCAGCATGTTTTCCTCCTCATCTTTTTATCTTCTTATTTTCTGTCTTGGAATATAACACACTGTAACTGGAATGCATTTGCCCATAGCTGACTGTAAGCAAAGCCTGCTCAAGCTGGCACTGATTTGGAGCTGCTAATGCTGGCTGAAGCACAGGAGCTGGCTCCTGAGAAAGGGCTTAGGGAATGGGCCAGGCTTGTGCCACTGTCGCTGCACGAGGCACAGACTGACACAGCTGTGACACAGACACACAGGGCAAAGCATGCACCAGGTGGGGCTGACTGGGCACAGTGGCAGTGATGATCTCTCCCATGTAGCATAACCAGAAATGCAGTGCTGGCACACAGGGCAAATAGCTCAGAAGAACAGTTCAGGTTCCTGCTTAGTTCCATCTTGGAGTGGATTCCTTTCCTTTCCTGGTGTTGAGGCCATGAGAGATGGTGCTGTTTCCAATCCTCAGCTAAGAAGTAAATTTAAAACTGGATGCACATGCTTTCATCATGCACTAGGCAAGGACATTGCTTTGTCATGAGTATCACTCACTGTGCTAGAGTTTTTACATTTCTAGTTTTTAGAGACTTCACAGGAATTTGGTGGTTCTGGGAAATTTTGGACTTATTTTGATTATGCACACATGGGTCAGAGTTTTGCAGCATGTGAGCAGTTAATTAACATCTGGAACAAATCAGACTGAATATTCATGTTGCTTAGCTGATCCATGTACTCTGCATGCACAGATTTTCTCTTCATGCAACCAGAACAGAATAGACATGAAGGAATTTCAGACAACTGTTCAAAAACCTCAGGTTCAGCATAACAGCCAAAACAAAATTTAAGAGGCTCAAGCTTCAGTTCCCATGCTTCATGAAGTTTGGGTCAGAATTTACTTGAATGTAAACATTTGGCCAATTCCTTGATTTTTTCTCTTAATCCCTTTTTTTGCCATGGTTGTTGCTAAGAAACCAAAGAAATGAAAAGTAGTCATAGGTGGCATTGTATTTTTTCCATTTTAAGATTTTCCATGATGCATTAATGCTTGAGAAAGGCAAAACAAAACACTACTATAGAATAGGTATGCTGAGGAATTAAATATCACAGAAATGAGAAGTACTAAGCCACAAGTAAGCAGCAGCCTGCAGGGGCAGAGTAACAAATGAGGAACTTACGTTGGGCCATCTGCAATTAGAGCAAGAACGTGGCTCAGGTCAAGGGTGTAGGTCTGCAGGTCAGGGTATGGCAAACTCCGAGGCTCATTGAGCTCCATCATCTCCTTGTTATCATAAACAAAGGGAATGCCACCTTTCAGCTTGATAACATAATCCAAATTGTCTGGAGCATCATCGAGGTTATAAGGATCTTCATTTTCTTCTGGGGGTGAATGGAAATCTGAAAACAAATTTACATTACAGTTAGAAAAAATACCTTACATAAAAGGCAAAATAATTACAATTAAGCTTCTGTAAAGCTTAATTTCTAACACATCTTAGTATTTCCATGAAAATCACATTCAGTTACTATAAAAGATCTGCTGTTACACCAAGATCTGCTGGTTTTTTCTGACAGGCTTTAGTTGCAGCCCCTCTCTAAATTAAGTGCCTACCTTAATTCAAATATTGTATGTGATCAGAGTTCTCTGAACCAATGCATACAGATTTAATACTACTCTTTATTAATGTGTGTTGGAGTAAGTTTGAAAATGAGTTTGCAGGAGTATTTAAATTAGGATGCTTGAAGTACAGTTGAGATTTCTGAACAATAAAATAGTTGTTGACTTCATACCCACCTTCATTATTTTCTTTTCACTTCTGACTCACTGTAGCAATTTTGGAAGTTCATATTTAAGCATAGAATCCGTTGGTTTTGTTCTGTTTGGATTGGAATTTTTTAGTTTGTGAGGGTTGGTTTGTTTATGTGTGTTTTTCTGTGGTGATGGTTTTGTTTGAGATTTTTTTAATAAAATATTTTTTCTAACTTTTTTTAATAGAAGCAAGAAGCATAGAAGCCAAAAATAGTACAAGACAAATCCAGTTTATCCCTTGGCCTTCTGATTATAAACAAAATCACAAAGTACCAGAAGCACAGTTGGGATTTGTTCAGTACAATTTTGTAAAGCCTTTAAAAAGTTATAAATTTCTTTCCTAACACACACTTCTAGGAGCTTTAGTTTATGTGAACACTCAAACATTGCCACTCCTGTTATGAACAACCATCACTTCTTTTACAAGATCTTACTAAAGCAACCAGCACAAAGTGTCCTGACTGCATTTATGGCAACTGAACTAGATTCTTTGGCTCAGTCTTATCAGAGATTTCTTCTTTTACCCGTTCAGTTAAGCCATGACAGAAAAGTAATTACCAGTCCTCTTATTCACCTAGAGCACCTGAATGTATGTTATAAACTGATACCATCCTTATCTCTAATATTCATAACTATCTAGCTCAAACTTGTGCTAATTAAGACATTGTGTAACGAGATTTCATTTTTTGTGTTGTAAGTTTAAAAACTGTAGCTGTAAAAGTTATTAACCTAATAATAGCTTGGAAATATCTCCCTGGCAGCTGTTCCAAAATATCTTCCCTGTCTTGAATATTCAGTATACTGTCCTCTTTACACTCTTCCTGGAAAACAAACACTTGAAAACATATTTAGTCACCCTCTTTCAACCACTAAGCCAGAGAGTAATTGATTTAAAATGTCACTTCAAGGCTGAAAATAAGTTGTCAGCAATACAAACACATCTACAGTGGCCCATCTGTACAGACCAAAGGTTGTTCCTCACAGCCTAATCCAGAAATGAGCAGTGCAAACAGTTTAATGCACAAGCAAGGCTTTCAAGACACAACCCACCCAAGAGACAAAAATAATTTGTGACACACATAGTGGGAGAATATGTTCAACCTAATAAGCCTTGTTGAGAGATCAGTTTATTTACCCAGGCAGAATGCCCAACAAATACGACTCTACAGCTTCTAGTCTTGACCTGGCAAGTGTAGCCTGCCTGTGAAATTCCTGACTCAGGGCTTGCTATGTCTGTATCATGCTTCAATTTATGATGTAGATGAGCTCATCACCCCTTTTAGTCCCCTATGCCGAGATGAGGAGGAGTGACTTCACTTCAAACCACAGCCATACAGCTTTTTCCTGGGGGAGCACAAGTATGCTACTTAACATCCCATTTGCTTAGGAAATAAAGTAATCAATGAGAGTCTACTCCTGGTTTTTAGGTTTTGACAGCTTTGAAGTTCCACATTAGATACAGGATTTATAGCTTAGGACCATCAGTGATTCTCCACTCAATAATAAATTACAAAGACAGTCAGAAGAGATCATCACAAAAACACAACTTCCCTTTACTACAGTAGTGCATGGGTTTAATTCCGTGTTGTAAAATAATGTCTAAATTTTTTAGAATATAATTGAATATTTTAGAAAGGATATTCACCTGGGCACACCTCATCTTCAACCTTCCATTTCTGATCCCTCATGCTGCACAGGTACTGAGATGTTGTCCTGGGGAAGCGATGGTAGGCAAGGCGTGAGTACTTCTCTCGGATGAGAAGAGCTTTCACCAGGCTCTTGGCAGCTTGTTCATAGTCATCAACTGTAACCTGGAAGGAAAATCTGAGTAAATACTGGAAAAAAATAGCAGTTCTAGCACCAAGCAAATCCACACCAGTAACAAGGAGACTGAATTTCCAGAAACAAAAGTGCACGGGGCTTGACCATAAGGATCTTGCCCAAGGAGTCAGGAAGCCAGTGACAGAAGCAGAATCTAAATACAATATACAAAACACACACAAATGTTTTTCTCCTACCATATATTACCTATTTATTGAACATCTGATTATGTTATCTAATTCATTATTAAAAGAGCATAAAAGAATTTTACTCCTAACTGTTTAACAAATCACTGTATTCACAAAGCAAAGTCTGTTGCAGAGAACCATCACACGGGCATTTTACACTTCATGTACATATAGGGAACCTTTTTTACACTCTCTAGACACAGAAAGTGGGGAAAAAATAGTTTCTTACCCCTGCACAGTAGTCCCCACTAATTGAAACTCTCTGGAATTCTGGTACATCATATGGCACTTGGACTGGCACAAAAGCACTTGGGAGAACTGGCGTGGCAGGAGACAGGACGGGATTGGCCGGTGGTGCTTTCCATTCCTGAGGTGGAATTTGTAATGACAAAGACTGGGATCTAATCATCTTGAAACTTTTCTTCCTACAAATTCATGGTATAAAACATAAAATAAGCCATGGTATAAAACACTAAATACATGGGAAAACTGATTACAACAAAGAAATCAGCCCCTAGGAAGTTTCACAAATGAAATCTCTCATACCACAGAAAAAATGCTGGTCAGAAAGTACTTGTGCTTTAGCTTTTCTGTATTGACATTTCACATGATCTACACTACACACAATTGCACTTACCCTCTACATGACTCCAATATGCCATAATTTATTTACAATCACTCTAAGATGCCCTAAGGTTTTTGTTTGGCTTCTCACTTCAGTTTCAGCACGTCACTGTGCAGAAGGAAAACGTGATCACTGTGCTCACTTTACTAAGGATTGATTCTTACAGACTGACAGCATCAGAATTTGTGAAGGATCAGACAGAAACAAGTCAATGTTACATATGGAAATTGTTATAATTCATCATGCTGTTACACACCTCTCATCCTTCCCAAAACTTGCAGGACCTAAAACTCATCTAGTTGTCAGACAAGACTAGGCAACAAAATTCCACATGCCATCATTCAGTTCAACTTGTAAGGAAAAGGAAGAGCACCTAGTTATTCCTTAGGCAGTGAGACTTGAGCAGAAGGCCGATGCTGGTTATCAGAATGATATCACAGCATGGCTTTGAAATACAAGTCCATTCCTCCCTTCAGGTGTAGCTCCCATAAATTCTAAAATGTTGCCTTTTCTCATCAAAGCTGTCATAGATGTGCACCTCAGATAAACCAGCTAAAAAAGAATGCTGTGTTTTCCAGTGAAGTAATCATAATACCTCAAGTGGAGCTTTGGAATATCTCTGAAGATGGAATTAATTTTCCTTACTCAGTTTAAATGTGCTTAAATATATATTAAATATTCATGTAATATATAAATACTATGTTATAAACTACCTGTGATACTAATTTCTTTTGCACTGTGGAAATAGTCCCTACTTTTGTAAGTTAGGTATCAAAACCTTAAAATGTTAGTAAGGCATCAGAATCAGTAACAAAGAAAAAGGAACACTGGAACATTCTCTGAAAGTTGCATATTACTTCTGTGGTTTTCTTATGAGTAAGAACATGCAGTGCTGGTACAATTAACACCCAAATTTTATCCTCTAAAGTACTTGTAGCCACCTTGGAAACCAGCATCAGTTTTGAAAGGCAGTGTTTGATCAACTGCAACTGGAAATAGCACAAGCTGTACTTGTGCCACTGTCCCTGAAGTACACTTCAGTCCTGCAGGATAGGGATGAACACTTGTTCTGTTCCCACATGTAAACAAAATACCTATAATACCCCTTCCTGCAGTTAAACCTGTACAAAACCTGAGTTTGTTTCTGTGAGATAATTTTTCAAATTAAAAGTGAAACACACTAGTTCAGGAGGAAGAATATACCAAACACTTGTTTTACTGGAAACATCTGATTTTCCCTTCTGGGCCTGTTTATGTCTATGAACATGCCAACTAGGAAATCCACTTGCACAATTCCAAACCCAAAGTCGCAGCTTGTATCATCAGTGAGTCATACCTTAATTTAACTAAATTGACTCTTCTCCCTTCTGTTCCAGAAACATGATTCCAAGTGTTGCCCAACTGCCTTTCTGCAGCTAACCAGGTACACGTGCTCAGCTATCACTTTCAAAGCCTTGCTTGTCTGCCTGCTTTTTGAAGAGTCTGTACACGTCCAACCCATTTGGTGTCAGGCTGCTGCTGAGCTCATGTGACTCCAGAAACAGCCCAGCAGTCCTGTGAAGGCAAGACACTGGAACAGCCTGACATCAGGGGAACACTGCCTCTCTTACAGAAAAAAATATCACAAACCAAAGTAAGGTTGCCTTCATTACAGCCATGGGTAAACCAAAGGTAGAAGGCAATTTCTTTTTTTTAATGTACACTTTTATGGCTGACAGTGGTTAGATTTTATCTCTGTGAGTAAAGGAAACCTACAAATAACCTCATTATGCCAATACCACTTTTTACCTTACCCCTTGATCTTAAATATAAATTCTTTGCTTTCATCTATTTTTGTGGAGATTAAAGGAAGTATCACACCACTGTCATTTTCTCTGTGTTAAAATTTTCTGTTTCTTTTAATGAAACTAGAAGAAGAGGGGGAGTGTTTCTTTTTCTGACTCTTCTTACATTAAGAGTCTTGGGGTTTTGTTCATTTCTACCCAGCTATGCTGTTTATTAATTTTGCATAAGTGATATCTGTGCTATTGCTGGGAACACAGCTGAGACAACCTGACCAACCCAAGCTCCCTGGGGTCCATCCCCATATCTCCTGCACAGGACAGAAGGACACCACAGGGGTGGCCCTGTACCTGCTGCTGAGCTTTCTCCTCAAGCAGTAAGAGGCAGAATGCTGCTTACCATAACTCAAACTCACTTCAAAACCTATTTACCACTAAGAAAGCAACTCCAGAACATACCTTTTAGCTGTTTCCACCGACTGCTGCTCTGCCAGCTCCTTCTGCAGCTCCCTCTCCTTGGCCTCCTTCTGCCCAATGGGGCAGTCTTCAGGCACAGTGAAGAGTGACAATGCATCTTTGCTGTCTTCTTCTCGCAGGACTTTGGCAAACACCTTCTCTGCCAGGAGCCGCACTTGCTCGTCCACCTCCGAAATGTTCAGCTTGGGGAACTGCCGGGGCATCTCACCTGGTGAGCAGCACACTTGGTAAAGTTAGAGCTACAGGATGGGTGAAGATGTGCCAGAGATTAGGGGTTTTTCCATGGTATGCCTATCAAAATTCAGAGCTTGGAGCAAAATCAGAAGTAGAAACGACTCTGCAAAATTTAAACTAGCATTCAGTACACAAGAACACAGAGCAGCTCTACTCTTGGAGCCATGCTGATTTTGCATCAGGAACCTTTTGGTATACCCACAAAAATTCCTAAGCAGTTTATGTAGAGATTAACCAGCAGATTCCACTTACTTGCACAGTCAGACAATTATTTGTGATACAGTGGATACTCAGTTGTGTGTCCTTGCACTGAAACTGGAAAAATCACATTCACTTAGTTACTTGCCTTCTTCCTTGCTCAGTGACTTCAAACCAACAGGCCAGTTAGAAATGGAGGTTGTACATTTCCACCTCACCCCATCCCTTGCACAAATCACAAAGTCACAGAACTGCTGGGAGGTGAAATAGTTGCACAATAGGAGCAAAGATAGAGTCAACTGTTTTCCACTTGTAGTAGCTCGTATCACATTTTTGAATGCATGTGGGAAGCAGACAGATCGTGGACTTCCATTTCTACTTGGCATTTAAATATTACTTTTCAAAAAGAATATGTTTCATGTTTTAAATTTTTAAGTAGCTAGCCTTTCATCACAAAATATTTCTGTTTTGTTCTAGCATCATTACTAAAATGCCATCTTTATTGTTTCTTCTGTAGTTTCCTGGCTTTACTTTTATTCCATTTTCATACAATCCAGAATGTGCATTTTAGCATAACTGGAAGCATTCCAGAGGGAAAAAAACACAGTGCTGATAAGCCACTGACCAGCATTATTTGTTGTGTACTATAAAGCTTTCTGAATGCCTTCAGTATGATGGAGTTTATAACAAATAAGATTAAATTCTTATTACATAAGTTAAAAATAGCTGTGAGCATGTCACAGCAAATGGATCTAAGCACTGCCAGCATGTAAAGTCTGGGTCCAAAACTGGCATTTCAGAATCCTTCTTGGTTAGAAAAATGCAAATGTATTTTGTGAGATAGCATTCATTTAAATAACGACATACCCTGGAAGTCAGCATGGAGCATGGCAGTTTTCTATCTCTCCATGCACAACTTTATCAGGGCCCCCATTACAATTTTTCTGTAGGCATGCTGCAGGTTTCACATGTTGATATGTGATCCTGTTGTTTTCAGCCTAAAAGACTCGAATTAACGTCCACCTGTTTTCACAGTTGCTTTGAGAACATTTTTGCTTTTATTCTAAAAGCAAATATAATATGAAAAGGTGACAAGAGTTAAATTGGACCATAATACAGAAATTTAGTGTTCCCCTATATTACTTTGCAGTCTTATTTTACAAGAACTCATTCACATCCCAGTAGAAAAGCATCTCTGATTTTAAAGAACTGTGGATTTGACTGTGCTGTTTTCTGCCTGGGGAGTATTTGTTTTGCAATTAGTATTAAGTCTTCATAAAATCAAATATAACTACATAAGAAATTTAAAAATACATACACGTTTAGCTGAATAATTCTGTGACAATGCACTACTATGTCTTAGTAGCATCCAAATTTAGATTTGGTTTCTCAGTTTCAACCCCCAAGGAAGTCATGGGAGTCCGTCCCCTGACCTCAATGAGCACAGTTGGCAGCAGCAGAGCCTGCCACACATGCAGCAGCCAGCAGCAAGGGCCTTTTGGGCCACTTCAGCCAGGGAAAAACTCCCTTTATACTTAACTACAGTAAGAGTACTAACAATACTAGTACAATGTGAAATAGTAATGTAATGCTGAGTATTTTCCGAGTTTAAGTTAACTTTTTCCTAGACAATTGTGATCAGAAACAGAAATGCAGAAACATGCTGCATGAGAAACTATGCTGTATTTTAAATCCTTACAATAAGATAGTGAAGTGACAGTAAGTATAGATGTAAGTATAATCCTTTAGTGACACCAAAGTTTTTTCTTTCTTACAGAACCCAAGCTCACATTCTCCACTCAAGCATCAGACACTAAGGCAACAGAACAGTTTGAAATGTACGTTCACCCACATCACTGGCACCGAAATGAGCCTAATAAACTTAAAATAGCCAGAGGCACCTCATGCAATACTCATGCGAGCTCTGCCATCCTCAATTGGATGAGACTCTTGTATCCAGTATCCTTCTATTGAACTACTGTCCTTTGCCCAAGACATTTTAATGGGATGGGGAAGGGTATGAATGCCACCCAGTAAAAGCTCTTCTCCTAAATATCGCGATCTAATAGAAAGGTTGGTTGCTCTTTAGGTCTGCACCTTTGCAGAAGAAAAGAAAGCTGTTTCTCTTGAAACACGCTGCACTAAAAAAAAAATTAAAAATAGATGGAACGATGACTTGAGAAGCAATTCTCGATCAGGCATTTAACAGTCCTGAACGTATACCGAGCACATGCCGCGGAAGCCAGAGCCGCCTCCGAGCCCCGCGATGCCCGGCGGGCAGCGCCGCATCCCCGCGCCGCGGG
>VXBI01013021.1:0-23987 GCA_013397375.1 Toxostoma redivivum
TATTCAACCCCCAACACTTATGAAGGCTGCAGTCAGCAAGGATGACATTCAATCATACACTTAATTGGCTTTTTTAAAGTCATTTATGTTACTTGGCTCTCTAAGAAAGTTGCAGCCAAGAAAAAATCTGCTGCAGATGTACTTTGTGGGAGAATTCACTCAAAATCTAGATGCAGAATAGTTTATAATCTTTTTTTAAACCCTGTGGGTGGGACTGTAAAGATATGTAAAGCAAAGTAAAAATATTTGTTTATTTCTTTCACCTCTGGGCGCTGGAAGCTTTACACAGCACCTCCAAGTCTGCAGTGATTTTCTTCAGCTCTGGGGTACAGTTCTGGTGATTCACATTTGCTGTTCTACTCTTCTGGTTTATTTTATTTCCTTCTGCACTCTCCCTATATTTTGGGAAGCAGCTGAACTGTCAGCACAGAGGGTCCCTTAGGAGTGGAGCTGTCCTAAGCAGCCAAACCATTTCATGAGGCTTCATTGGCAAAGCCCCTTGGCACCGTGGGTGGCTCAGTTAAGAAAACTGCCTCAAGTGTCTCTATTAATACCAAATTCCTGCCTCTCTAGCTCGTATGAGCTCAAAGTTTACTCAGGCAATGAAAATGTCTAGCTGGAGATTAAGGCTAACCTTCCTCAAGTTTATAAATCACCGCCACTTCTCTATTTGAATCGATTTTAAATATGAAAGAACTGTGATTCTTCCCTTTTCTATTGCCTTCACACTTCACCCAATGCCCTACTGCTTCTCCTGACATTTGTTTGGGATTTCCAGTAGCCCGTGGGCAGCCTGGAAAAGTCCTGTCCATGAGGAAAATGACTGACATGTCCAGTGAGCCCGAAGCACCTGGGACAGGGCTCTTGGCATTTTTTGGGACAATCCATGTGATGATGTCTCTGCTTCCTCATCAGGGACAAGCTCCTGTCCCCAGATCCAGGGACAGCCGAGCTGGAGCTGCCTGAGATGTGTTTGTCAACTTCTAACCCACAACCAGGGCATCTGAAATCCAGCTGCTGCAGCACTGCAGCAGGGAATCAGGGAATCACAGAGTGCTTGGCTTGGAAGGGACCTTAAAATCATCCAACATCCACACTCAGCTCCCAGCACTGCTGCTTCACACTCCAGCCAGCCTCCCAGTTTTGTTTTGCCTCATCTACCTGGTACATTTCTGGCTGAGAAATTAAATTCAGGGGGAAAAAAGGCATTTTAACAGCCTTCCTTTCACACCTGGGAGTTCCTGCAGCTCTCCTGCATCAGTCTTTCAGCACATTGCTGGGGTAACTTCTCACTGCCCTGCACTGTGCTGACAGCTGCCCTGGCTTTTTCAAAGTCAAACTGAGTACTGTGATTTTTCCTAGGATTCCTCCTTTACAATTTTCCTATTACTGTTTCCTCGAGGACATTTTCCTTTGCTTATTCACACACTGCCACATTAAACCCTTTCTGTGTCTCTTTACCTTTCCATACAAACACTCCCATTAGTGAATTGTATTTGGGGCTGGAAATGTTCATCAACTTCTCGGGAATGATTGCAGAGTTTCTCTCATCTTGCTGGGAAATTTATGAATCGATATTTTCAGCTTCATTGCTGCCCAGGTTCTGTGAAACAATCCTTATGTTCAGATCTTTCTGCGGGCTCATCAAACCACGGCTCCTATTGAATTGGCTGCGGTTCTGTTCCCAGCTCGTTATGGTGGGAGGCACCGGAGCACATGGACAATTGTGGCAGGAGCCCCTTCCTGCCACTCCAAACAGGCAACTTTATTAGAATAAGAATCACTGTGGCTGATTGAATTATTCCATCTCCTGCCTCCCCTCTATAGTACTTAAATCTGAGGCCTTCCCAGACATCCTCCTCTGAACTTCAAGCTGTGGATTTAAGCAAATGCACAGTGGCTCCTTAAAAAACCCAATACTCCAACTATGTTCTCATTTCCATCCATACACCTGTCACCATTTTTGAGGTTGAAAACTACTTCAAACATTAATTTTATAACCACAGACCTGCAACAGCCCTTTTTCCATACCCTGTCCAGTGATGAATTTGCTTCTGCTCAATCCCACCTGCACAGAACTTCCCTAAATTAATTTCATGTAACAAATATGTTTGTAGGAATTAGGATTTGCCAGCAGGAAATTCACAGCCAAACAAAAATCCCTCCTTTCATTTAAATCCGTGGGTAGTTATGAGCAGCTAACCCAACTCTAGCCATTACCTAGCAATGAAAAATTGACAATAGAGTTATTAGGATAATATATGTAATTAATAGAAATATTAAAAGATTCACCATTAACCTGCATTTGCTCAGAATGCCAGAGGGGTGATTAGTTAGAATGGCACAGAATATTTTATCGTACTTACTGCTCCTCTAAGAAGTCAGAGAAGGGAAAATGGAGATCCAAGCCTCTCCTGGATTGAAGTATGACCTTAATGATATTCAAATTTTTAAACAGGAATGAAGATAAAGAGAACGTGGAAAAATTATACTTTGAATTTACCAAAGGGATTAGGACACACTAAAAGATCTTTTTTTTTTTTTTTTGTAAGGTAATTGATATTTTAAAATCAAGGTATTGCAAAACTCTTTTGACTGGAAACAATTATCCATCTTTAACACTCCTCACAGTTCAACATGTGTTAATGATCGAGGTTTTTTAATCTGAAAATACTACAAACATCTCCTCATTGTGCATCAGACACAATACAAAGTGCACAGGTTAATTCTGGACTCAGGTACAGATGAGCTACAAACCCCTGTCAGATAAAATGTGGATATATTCCATATATTCAGCACAACACAGGTTTAAATTCACTTTAGAAACTATTTTTTAAGTTGCAGAAGGTGATGACCAGCAGGGGTTTTATAAAATGGATCCAAATTTGGTTTTAGGAAAATGAACAGCACGGAGCTGCTGAGAAGACTCAGTTGATTGTGGTTTATGGGTGGCTGTGGATGGTTTTGTGCCAGTTGGGTTTGTCTGCCCAGGGTGAGGGCTGGGGCAGGGCTGCTCTCAGCTGCATTTCTCCCCCAATAAACCGATGTGCTTTGTCTTCTTTTGTTATATGAGCCCAGAACGGAGCAGGCATTAATAACGGCACAGTTAAAAGCAAAGAGAGAAGATCCCACACCTCATTATCCCGTTTCCTGTTTGAGGGATGGTGTGAGACCGAATTAGTGAATGTTTGGGAAGCACAGCGAAGAGCTAAGCGTTGCAATAGAGATGCTAATTTAGAATTAAATAGGTCACTGGGAACCAAGTTCACCAACAATAAATCTGAATTCAGTCACCTGGAAACCCCCACGAGGCTTTGATGCCATAGAAATTGCACGGATTCTTCTCCCTGAGTGTCTTCCTGTGGCATGCAGAATCACCCCAGACTAATATGACAAGACAATAAATGTTGTTTCCTTGCAAGGCCAAGAGTGACCCATTAAGGATGGTTATAAATCAGTTGTCCGATTTGTAACTTGTAAAACATTATTTTTGGGAAGGAACCTCACATGGAGGCTCAAGCTTTGACATTCCTCATGTTAATTCTTGTTTGAAAATGTGGAATCAACAGAAATCCCACCCCAAGTCCAAGAGCTTGGACTTACATTCACCACCGAGCTGAATGGATGAGAGATTGAGAAAGTTAACAAAAAACACATTTTCTTCCTTAAAGAAATATTTCCTCCTGACAGATTTTGGATTGCATGCTCTTTGAAATACCGGAGCTATCACCGCATGTTCTCTGAGAAAAAATATGAAAAGCTCCCAGCACTAAGTGCAAATACATGGCTGGGCATGAAGATGGATAAAAACACACCCAAAAATAATACCTGTCTCATTAAAAATGTGTATGGACAAGCAATTCCTTGGGAAAAATCTCAATTAAAATAACTTGGGCATATTCAAGAAGGATTGGGTGGCAAGCCAGTCTTGTCCTGACCGTGCATTTGAGCTCTGCTGCTGTAAGGACTGGCTGGGATCACTTGTCACAGTCTGCAGGGACACTGGGACACTGGGAGGGGACCTGCAGGGGAATAAAGCCTTGGAGGGGAATTCAGAGACCAGTCTGTGCTTATCCTATCGTTAGCAGAACCAAGCCAGAGCTTCATTTTGAGCTAGTTTTGTTTATTTTTAATTAAAAAAAATAAGAAAAATAAATAAAATAGCATGAAATTATAGCAGACATAAATAGCAGACAAACTAAAGAGATTTCTAAGAAGGAGAAATCCAGTGGAAGGATGCATCTAAGTAACAAATTTCAGATTAAGATCATGATTTTACTGAATTCATCATAAAATGAGGATGCTGAATCTCAAGTCTCTTTGAATTATCCAGGTTTCAAGGAACAGGTTTCTTTTTTAGGTACTTCTGTTTCCTGGCATGTAACACCTCCCACCTTGTCACAACCCTAGGCCTGTTGCTTTAGATTTTTGATTCCATGGTTTTTAGAGCATTTTTCATTCAAGTGATCATAAAGTGACTGAACAGCCAAGAGATGTTACCTTTAGACACAATTAACTAAGAAAATCTGACCTTACCTAGCTCACAAAAAAAAAAAAAAAAAAAAAAAAAAAAAAAAAGGTGGATTAGGGTGAAAGAGGTAATTTGTATTTTCTCTCCTATAGTAAAAATACATGTAAAATATAAAAGAAAATGTTTATTAGAGGTGAGTTTGTTACTGAGAGGACCTGAGGGAAGTAACCCCAAGTAAATGAAGCCAAAACCAAGTGTAACCTCCCAGAGACTCTAATTCCATCAATTGAAAACCAGCACATAAAACCTTCAAACTCCTGATTCTCTGCAACTGTACCAGGGGTCCATAACTCAAAATAAGAATTTCTCTTTAGTGATGACAAGTGAGAGAACAAAGAGAAAGAACAAAGGAGAGAGAAAGAGAGAACCTCCTCTACAACTCCTCTACTCCCTGTGGGAAGAGCTCTGAGTACTCAGACCTGGGATCAAACCATTCTTTCTTGTGTCCAAACAGAGAGAAATAAAATATTCAGCCAGAATGGGATATCTTCATTGAACTTCTGATTTGAGAATCCCCTACCTCAGCTGTCACCTGGAGTAGGCAGGATGCAGGAATAAAATGAGATTTGTGACCCTAAAATAGTGCTGGCACCACCCCAGAGGAGTTGTGCAACAACCAGATTAGCAGTTCTGACTATTAAATAATGCCATAAACACTTTCAAACTTTGTTAGGGTTTTTTAAGTCAATAGTACATTAGAAAAAACTAAGCAGAAAATTAACTTTCCCAAATGTCTTCAGCAACTGGGCAGAATTTCCAGCAAGTGCAGAGCTTTTGAATGAACAAAATATATCCTGATTTTTGCTTTATAATCCAAAATTCTCATTAGCTTCCTCAATTCATTTACTATAATTTACCCCTCCCCACAAGTTTTTAGGTGCTGGAGAAGATGAAAGGTGATCCCATAACAGTCTGTTCAGTATTTTACATTCCCTGACCTTTTATGTAATTTGATATGTTCCTTTGGATGTCTTTTCCAGGCGTGGTGGGTGAGAGTTTGATTTATAAACAGTGAATGCACAGGGGATTTTTATGTACTTTGTTCACCCCATCAGTTTTTTCCTGGGCTCATTTATTGTCTATTTGCAATTCATTAAAGGACTTTTCTTTTTGTTAAAATTGCCTTTCTGGGTTTTTTTAAATTTCCATACCAGAGAAGGTTTGTTTTGAGGAAGGGAAGTCTTCAGATGCTGTGACAGCTGTTATGGGGTCCCCTGCTTATATTTCATGTTATGGATCTCACAGCTGGAGGAAGGGCTGCTTTGAAGGAGGATTTTGGTAAAAATCCTGCTCTTTCTTTACCTTTATCTTCAATGTGAAGTAATGGAAGATCATTCTCCCCGCTAAAATTCAAAGAAAATCTCTTTGAAAGAGCAGAATTGTTGGTTCTAGGCACAGCACAAGGATTTTTTTCCTTTACTTGCAGTAAGACTTTGAGGACAGCAGATGAGATAAAGAATGAATCTAAAAATGTGAAATTTCTACCACTTTCTGCCTTGCCAGCAGCTTTCCCAGTGCCCAAAAAATGGGAATCTCCAGTGGATGAGACATGGAAGGAGAGACCCAGGAGGCACATGGAGCTCTCAGGACAGCTCAGCCTCGAGGAAAGGAGGCCCCCCAAGGATTCTGGGGACACAAGGGATGTGTGGAACCCTACAGGGGTTTGGGGACAGCCCCAAACTCCTCCCACATGGAGCCAAGAAAGGGATTGGGATCTCCAGGAGCAGCAACACCTCAGAGAAGAGCAAAGCTTAGAAATCCCCCAGACCCCACTGTGCCAGCAGCAACTTCCTGCTTTTAAAGAGGAAATCTGGTTCAAGACATTAAAAAAGTTTTTAGAAAACTCAGGTTTTTCTTCCCAATTCCCTCACTGCCTCCCACCACTGAGTGTTTCTCTCTGCTCTGCCTATAGTTACCCCATTTTGGGGTATTTTGTAGCCTGAGTAATGCCACAGTTAAAATAAAAGCTAAAGAAATAAAAAGAGCAATTCCACATTCCTATCCTTTAACAAAAGTATCCAGGAAGAATAAAAATACAGCTTTTTGTGTCTTCAGTCATGTCTCAACTATGGAAAAGAAATCCAAATATATCCAAATATTTCTATTTTCTTCTAAATATATTGATTTTTCCATCTTGTCCTTAGTGAGGAAGATATACTGGATGAAGGATTAAGTAAAGCTGGTGGCTGAATGCCAGAATCCAGGGGGAGCCAGGGAATGTGGTATCATTAGCTACCCAGTAATCAAACCAGAAGGCAGCTTTTAAGAATTTATACACGACCCAATTTTCAGTTTCTCTGATACCTGTACACGTCACAATTTTCTTGGAGCATAAAACCTCCTGTATGAAAACATTTGCTGGCAGGAAATGTCTTTTTGTTGATGATTACCTGCTCTGTGAGTGCAATTTGCAGGTTTTCAGGTAAAAAAAGAATGGTTTCATCCTTCTCCCGAGCACAGCAGCTGATGCCAAATGTTTCAGTGCTCTGGGAAAGGCTTTTTCTCTCTCTGTGGGGAGCACTTTTTCTGATCCCCAATGTAGCAGTTAATAAAGTCTCAATAGTCTTTCCACCATTTCCCTCAGCTCCCGTTTGCAGTCCTAAAACTCCACTTCTGCTGTCACTCTGCAGCCTCTCCAATCTTCTCTGCCAAATGATGTTTTCCTTTGCAGGAACTTCCAATGTAGCCCCAATTGTTTCTGTTTTATTGAGGGATTCCTCCTGAGTGGATTTTTCGATAGCATTTTTAACCACACCAGCAGCCACGCTCCTCTAAAGCAAAATTATCTCCAGCTCCCCGAGATTTAATAGCAGTAAAGTTTTTAATGCTGCCTTACTCAAGTCCCCTGAGCCTGCAATAGGTTCCTTCTCTTAATATTCCATTATGTCTGACATGCTCTTGCCATCCATGGAGAGAGATTGGATCTTGTACTCCAAGCTTCCAGACTATCACATTTCCTGCCTTTCCTCAAACACATCCTGCTCTTTTCCTGGAGGTCATCCTGCCTCTGAATGGAGCTTGCACACAAACAGTACAGAACAAGAAACTGAAGGCTGAGGAATTCTCATCCTTTGGCCAAGGCAGGTGGTTTTAGGATATGTTTTATCTGTGGATGTGTTTTCCTTCTCTCTCACAGTTATAAAGCTGTTCCAGAGGGAGATGTTTGTCAGGAGCACATGCAGGGGAAGCTCCTGGCCACCACAGGGGACACACACTGACACTTCCAAACATCGGGTGGCAAAATTCAGATCTTAGGAAAGAGGAAGATCAGAATTCAAATCCCAGCTGTGCAAAACCAGGCAGTGCCAGTGCTCTCAGTAATACTTGTTGTGTGCACATCTCTAATTCACAATAAACAGCTGGCTGCCTGAATGTGTGCTATTGTTCCAATAACTACAGAATTTAGGGATAATCTGGGTAGAGACTCGTGTTGAGAATATTGTCAGCTGCTTCCCATTAACTCTGCTGAGAGTACAAAGAAATTTCATTCACTAATATTTGAGATACTCAGATAAGAAGCACTTAGTGCTATTAATGATACTTCTGTCTCTGAAAGATAAATTATATAGTGTATAAATAATATTGTATATACATTTAGATAACGTAAATAGTCATCAGCCTGGAGTTTTAATCTGCCACACAACCTTCTCACTGTCATTTTTTTGGTTATGGATTTTCAAAGCTGAATTTTGAATAGATGTTTGGACGGTTGGTTGCACTCACTGGAATGTTTTCCCTGAGCCCAGCTCTGAATCCTGACACTTAAAAATCAGTTGTCTGTCTTTGATGAAAGGATCACACTCGAACCAATAATTGTTATCCTTGCAAACCTCAGCACTTCCACTGCTTGTACAGCGACAAAAGGTATAAATCAGCCCCACGGCTCCTAATTAGTGCCATTAGCAGTTGGTTGTTATCCTGTGTTTGGAGCACCGATGCCACAGCGGCGGGACAATAGCGCGGCTCTGGCCGGCAGCCAAGCCTCGGGTGTATTTAACAAAATGAAATCCCAAGTGCAGGGCTGAACGGAGCCTCCAGAGGCTCAGATTTTGGGGGTGCAGCTCTGACACTTCCTCAGCATTACCCACATTATTTGCCTTATCACTCAGTGACAGTACAAGAGGCGATGGCTTGCATTGCTGCCTGCCAGCACTAATTGCAACATCCCAAAAATTCCAGTGTTTTCACTAAAAATAAGCATCTCTGCATGACCACGTAAGGGCAGTTACACCATCAATAGCTGCCAAGTGATATTCACTGTTTGTATTTGTGCATCACCACTCTCATCTCTATTACTCCAGCATGGCAGATACCAACTGTTAATACCACACAGTCATTTCTGCCGTGTGCTTTAATGCCTGCGAGGTGGATTTATCTCTTTAGCCTCCAAACAGAATTATTAGAACTCATCAACGACGAGCTGATTGTTGAAAACAAAACACATAAGGGCAGCTGGGAATTATCGATGTACATGTAGAAAAATCAGTGTTATGGTAATGGATCATATCCAGCTGCTCCAGTGCATGGATGTGCTTGTGCTGGATTATTTACATTTCATTCTGCTCAGCATTCTGCTTGGCTCTAATGCAATTCCACCGCCGGTAACAGCAGTAAGAGATGAAGTGTTCACCTCCTCCAGTAAATAGAAGGTTGTGGCCAAACTCTGCCCTGGCAGCGCTGCTCCTGTGCTGCTGCTCCCACAAGGAGAATTGCAGGAGCAGGGAAGCCTGGTGTGGAGAGCGCTGCATTTCCTGAGCACTCCCGGAGTAACTGAAGCATTCCAGCAATCCTGAAAGGAATAAATAAAATCACCCTCAACCACCGCTGTACTGGGAAGGGAAAGACAAATATATCTGACCAAAAGCTCCTGCATCTCGCTTTCAAATTTACCAGGAGTGTTTAAATGCTGCTGTGCCACTCCTCAGGTGGAGGAGAACTGCTGACTGTGCGCTTTTCGAGTAAAGATGAAGCGCAATCTGTATGCAAATGAGATGTTAATACGGCATATAAAAGTAAAATTCAATAAAACAAGTTTGCACTGAGCTCATAGAAATTTGGCCATTCCTTGACTTTGGCTCCCCGCTGCGTTTTTGCTGACTCTGTTTCCCCGTTTCCGGCGCAGTTTATATAAATTGTGTGATTTAGCAGATAAAACTAAAGAGAAATTTCCTGCTAAGGAAGTGCGAGAGGCTTTTCCTCGTGTCCACTGCCTTTTAATGACCCAAACATCTCCATCGCTCCTGGGAGCCGGGTTCAAACCCGCACTGATGGCCCTGAAGTTTGTGCTGCTGGCATTGCAAAGGACGCTGAAAGCCGGGACTCGGCTGCTCGGCTCGGGACACAGAAATTTGAAGAGTAAGAAATTCTGGATCAAGAGTTTGTTGGCAACCTGTGGTTTACGACAGCAGCTGGAATAATCTGCTAAAATTCCTCTCCATTCAAATATCTAGCAAGGGAGGGAGGGAAATTAGGAGCTGACCATTCCTATTTTGAAGAAACTGAAATTCAGGTTAAAAAAAGGAATTTATCAGGTTTAATAAAAAAACGTGTTAATTGTGGAATTGTCTTCACACTACTATTTGTAATACAACATTTTACTACCCACCCACGTTTTCATGGACTCCTTTGGGTTGGGAAATACCTTTATGATCACAGCACTTTCAAAACATGAATTAGTGAGTCGTTAATTACTGAGGTAAGAGTTTCACCCGCATTTCACAAAGCAAGAATCAAAAAATCCTAGAGAGTAAGAAGCCCCAAAATTCTCCCTGAGGTGTCTCACATTTATATTTATGACTGTGGTCTCTCCAATTTGATTATTTGTCAAAAGACCTTGGAAAGTGCTTTTGCTCAGTTTGGTCTTACAGAGAGTCCAAACTACTCAGTTGCAATATATCTTGTCTTGTATAAAACTATGGGTTTGACTCCGAGGCCATGCTAGTATTTCTTGTTTGAACTAATTAGGTTTTGTTCCTATAACTGCCAAAAATTCTTAATTGCATTTTAAAACAGGCAAAACTGAAAAGTCAACATTCAGAGAAAATGTCCTTCTTTAGGATTTCTACAAGGAATGAACATTTATTTTGCCCATAGACATAAAACCCCCTGAGTCACTCAATCCACTCAGTGTTGCTAATTTCTGTCTTTGAAGCAACATTTCCTTCAATAGTTCAGAAACCTCAGGCTGATTTTATGGAAGTGGCATTTCTCCATGATCCATGTTTTACATGGGAGTTTGCCAAAATCTCCCTCTCTTCAGATTCAGTTCAGAAAGGGCCCTCGACTCAAACTCAGAACACAAGATTTGCAATTATCACCACTTTGTTTTATATCAGTTCTTCCAAATTCCACTTTTGCTCGCAGAATATTGCACAGAGGTTGGGGTGAGCAGGGAAGGTGAGAGTTTGAGCCATGATGGGAAGAGCTCAGCAGGAAAATGGATAGCTGAGCTCTCTGCTTGGCAAACCAGTATGAAACTGTAATGATTTGCAGGCACTGCAGAACAGATGATCTTTAAAGATTTAAAAGAGAATATGTTCTCTTCTTAAAAGAGAAATAGTGACTTTTCAGATGTGAAAAAATTCTTGTACCTTCCCTGGCAGTTTGTATTCAGCAATGATAACTCCAGAAATATTGCCCTCTTTACCTCCAGTGACCTCTTGAATCCTGCCATTATCTGGCATCTCTTCTAAGGCATTACAATAAAAATAATAGCAGCAACAGTGGGGTTTCTATCAGCATAAATATTTATAGTTACATTTTAATAATATTCATGCCATTTTCTTAATAGAAAATAACCTAATGATCTGGCAGGTTGTGCTTGTCCAGAGGTTCCTTATTTGCAGATCAAGAACAAATTTCTTAGCAACTGGGAGGTGTAAATTGAAGAGATCTTTATTTCTGTACCCTACCTCAAACGAGATGCTGCCTTTAATCATCCACCAGGCAAAAGATTTTTTCCTACATGAATCAGGAATGTGAGGATTCTTCTCTGTGCTGGTGAAAGCAACTGGTTTTCTTCTAAAGGCTGGGACAACTCTGCTCTTCTATAGTACCTTGGTGTGCCCTGTCCTTGTGGGTGACAGAACCCCCTGGACTTGGAAAGTCTTTGTGTGATGTTTGGTAAATTTTTTCAACCTGGAGTGCAGGAACAGCAGCTGGAAACTGTTTAAATATAGTCCCTTAAAGCCAGCTCTTGGATTTATTCCAGCAAATCCTGTGCATTTAGTAACAGCAGATAACAAAACATCATTTCCCATGCTATGACTAGTCTTTAAGCATCAGTAAAAATGTACTTAATCAATTTATATTAAATTACTGTGCAATCACCATGGCAGTTTAAGGCTATGCCTATGTATATTAGACATTTTATCAGATAATTATTTTGTTTCCTAAACTTCTGAGCATCACTTGATATTTTATATCTATACAACTGCTATCTTTAAATGCATATTTTATTATATCTGGACTACCACAATAACTGGGACTGCATTAAAAGGCAGTTAGGGATGACACTTTTTAATTGTCTGTGTTTTGGTGGAGGTGCCCCATGAAAGAGCAAACAGTGTCTGCAGTAAACAATGCTCCAGAGCAGAGCCCTGGGCTCCTCCGTGCTGCAGCTGAAGGTGTCCCACAGCCCCAGGGTGCTGGCACAAGGAAGGACAAACTGGCTTCAATCCATCAGTTCCTGCTGCTTGGCCTCACCTAAGCACTGTGGCCAGTAATTCTCCACCTACAGGGTGTTCTGTGCCTCTTCAAAGCACTTTACAGCCTTAAAAGCTCACAAATGGTATTTTTCTGTGTGTTTTCCTGTGCTGCTGTGTCACAGCTCTGCTGACACCTCAGAGGTGACCTGGTGCTGCAGCCCCAGCACATCCCCTGGTGCTGAGGGACTAAGCTGAAAGTGAAGATAACTTCACCACACAGGAATCCTGAGCCCAGCCTTGCATCCCCTCAGTTTCTCTGGGGCTTGGATACAACCTTGCAGGTACCAATCCAAACATTAATTTTGGACTACTTCACAAATTGGCAGAGCACGATTTTCCCTCCATTTAAGGAGCTGGGAAGCTTTGACCTTTCCCTATCTCTGCTGTTTATTTCTGCTGTCATCTCGTGCAAGTCCCTTAATTTCTCTGTATCTTACTGTCAACACCTCTAGATATGAAATAATTCATGAAGAACAGACACTACTGACATTTTTGCCAGGCCAGGCCATGTCTATTTAACCACAGGGAAGCTACACTCTTCCTTTGTGTGTCTCCACCAGTGCATTTTGAGCTCTGAAGTGAAATATAACCATTTTACATTATTGCAATTGTAAATGTCTGTTGTCAGGCCCTATTTATAATTATGGAAGTGTTTCCCTGGAGTACCCTTAGCAACTAATTTCAGGATCGGGATAAGTAGAAAATAAACTTGTGCTGGGCTGTGTAGACATTTATCAAATCAAATGATTACAGAAAATTAATCTTTCTATAGTGGTCTATGAAGTCACAAGAAAACAAGTGCATTTTAAATGCATGAATCTCAGTGGTATGGGAAAAAAAAACCAATAAAAACCCATGACCATGCACCCAGCCCTATACATTGACCCTATGAAAAAAACTAAACATGGATAATTTCCTTCTTTTTTTTTTCCCTCTTACTACCTCACTAGACCCTCACTGTGAATTTCTTTAGCAAACAAACTGATTGGATGGGCAAATATTTGCTCAGTTTTCCAAGTAGGTTTGCTCTGAAATTTTTCAGTTGCTGCCTGCTCAGTCATTTCCTTTTTTAAAGCAGAATTTTCTGAGAGACTTCAAATCAGAATCTTACATTTGTGTGACTCACCAGAACACAAAGCAGAGCCTGTGGGTACTCTTTGAGGGAAGAATTTGCCCATTATTTATTGAGATAATTTAATGACATTCAGGAGGCTTCAGCTTATCTGCATGTGGGTTTTTTCAATCTCAAGTTTCTTTTTAGGAACTATGTGAACTAAAATAGTAAAGGCCAACCTTGACAGGAGATTTTGATGCTTCTGCAGCTGTGCCATTGCAAACAAGGTGAGAATGTGCTCCTGGAAGCACCAGGAGCCTTTCCAATCTGCCCTTGGCACCAACAGGCCCTTGAACAAGCAGGCACCACCCTGCTCATGGCTCTGCCAGTCCCTCCCTCTGGACCCCAGTCCTCCCAGTCCCAGTCATGCCTAGAGGAGCTGGAACAGAGGCCAGACAGAGTTAAGAGGAATAAAATGGATATTTATTGAGGGGCCTTCAAAGGCCACCCCCCGGCAGTGCCAGTGCCACAGTCGTGGCCCTGCCTGGATGGCTCCAGGATGGAAGCAAAGGAGAGCTTGGTCATGAGATCTCACATTTTTATAGGTTTTACTCCATTTGCATACAACTGTCCAGTTAATAGCCTCAAATCATGAAGTTTCATCCTCCTTGCTTGCCTGCCCACCCTCCTCTTTTCACATTGTTTATGCTCAGGGCCTGAAGTTTGAGGAGATTGTCCTCAAGTCTTTAACTGGAATAGGAACTGCTTTGTGTTCACCATCTGTGAAAAGATCCTAGTGACCCTTAACATAAAACTAAAAGCTGCACACCCAAGCAGAACAGAAAAAACTTCAGGCATCACCAGATCCATGCTCAGCCAGGGCTGCTCCCAAAGGTGATGCCATGGATGTCTCCAGAGCCATTCCCTGTGAGGACCCAGCCCTGCCATCCCTGCAGGAAGCACTGAGTGATGCTCTTCAGCCACACCTGAGCTGGAGCAGCTCCAACCCAAGCCCCACCAGGCACAGGCTGCCCTTGTCCTCTGCTCCACCAGGCACATTCCCAGAGCCACATATTTATTTAATGTTAATGCCTCGTTGTCTTGACATTCATCATTTGCTAAGCTGGGAAAGTAATTAAAGTTAATTTCTGCTTGGGGGAGGATGAGGAAAGGTGGGGGGAGCATCCTCACTGTAAATTCTTATTCATATTTCTTTCCTGTTTTGTGATTCTCAATCGGAGTTTTCTAATAACAGATCATTTCTTTTTGTCTAACTTTAATCTGGCCCTGCTTGACAAGCACCATCCTTTTCATTGAAGGGTAAGACCACTTAAAGAAAGGCCAATAAGCCCTTGCACTGCTCAGCTGACTGGGGTGATTTGTCACCCTGTGCAGTGGTGGTCACACCAATGGATTTATCTCAAGGTAAATGGAGATGCTGAGACCTGGGACCTGGAGCTTTGATTAAGGCCCCCTTTTTGTAGTGTTGATAGATGTTGCTTGTGTTTATCTATTTGAAATGCCACTAAATCTGTGAATACAATGGAAAAAGAGAGTAGTTTGCAGCTGAAAACATATTAGTGATTTATGTTTCACTAAGAAGCACAATAGAGAGACAGAGGCTATTAAGAGGAGCTATTTTCATGAGAAATAGTTCTGCTTTAAAACATTATCAACCACACCTTGATAAAGACCTACATGCATGCATAATGGTGTTTACTTATCCCTTTAGTTGAGTGCAATATACATTTGGAATGCACAGCCCCAAATTATTAATAAGCCAGGAGACACTTTGCCATGCAAATGCACAGGAATAAGATACTTTGCATGTTAATTGTCTTCCAGAGAAAAAGTCAGCACGAGGCACCAATCTGGGACTTCAGGTGGGCTCCACATCCCTTAAAACAGCTCCAAATCCTACTGACCATTATTGCCAGCATTTATTCACAACATTTGAGTAGAAATAACCAGTGGGGTGACACAAAGGGATTATAATGCATTGATATAAGTTATAACATGAATCAATGTCAACAAGACGCACCCATTTAAATGAATAGGGTCAGATGAGAATGCTGGATCACCCTGACTCGTGACAGTTACAAATGCATAACCTAGTCTGCATAATAGGAGTGTACAAACCAGCAGAGATTTGTAAACTTGGTTCATTTCAAGCAGAACTGACCCACAGCAACAGAAAAAGGAGAAGCCACTGGAGCTGTCTAGGCAAGAAGTGATTCCCTAGTCTGTTGTTTAACCCAAGGCATAATGAGGTTTCATTTTCTCAAGCTTGAGCAGAGAACATGGACCTGAGCCGCTGTGAGGTAGCCAAGCCATTTATCCACAACGTTCAATTAAAAGACAAAGATAACACGTCCCCTTCCAAACACATTTCTGTTTACAAATGCAAAATAAAGCTTCCCTGCTCTGCCTGGTGTGTGCAAATACCTGGGCACGCTGCAATTACGGGTTTGGAATTAACTGTGCCGGGTTATGATTTATTGAAACATTCTGAGGATTCCTCTCCGCTGCTAATGAACAGTGGTGGAGGGGGGGAAGGTTGGAAAATGTGTGTGCACCTGGAGCATGAGAACTCCTGCAGTAACTTATGTACCTGTAGGGTGATGCTGGGCCTGGGGCTTGGCACTGCAGCGCACTGACAGCAGAGCAAAGCTCTTAAATCTGGACAACACCTGCACCTCATTTGCTTTAGAGAAGCGCCATGACCTGACTGCTGATGGCGAGCCCTCCCTTTCATCCTCGGGATTATGACAAGTTATTAATTGCCACCATTAGCTGCAGCAGCCTGCCTGAGATCTCTGCTGCTCTCTGGAGGTGAGAAACTCTGCGTGTGAACGCTGAGAGAGAAGCCGGGAAGCGCTGGGGCAAACAGAGCAACAATCTGCCCAAAAGGGATTGTGAGGCTGTGAATAATTTATTAGAAAACATTTTTCTTTGTCCTTCCCACAGACCCACAAATCCTCCCTAAGCGCTCTTTAGCAGCCTTGCAGATAATATACTTACACATCTCAGAGCTTGCTAAATAGAGTGAGCAGGCCAGAGTTCACCCCTAGCACCGCTCAAACACCCTCATCCTCTCCTGGAAGTCCTTCCCGTGGCAAGCTTTTTGTAATTAGCTAGAAAAGTGAATAAAAAATGACAAATCCATGTTGAAAAATAATTTTTTTCCTCCTTTTGTTTGTAATTGGGTAGTGAATGTTCCTCCAGCAGCCCAAATTTCAGCCTGGATTCACAGCTCATTTCCCCCTCCTCCATGTGCTGGTTTGAAGGTGCTCAACCTGTCTCATTAAGGTTTTCAGACATCAAACATCATCTCTCAACACCTAATGAGAAGGTTGTGATTGAATCAGGGAAAAGCAAGCTCATACCAGGATGGGAAGAGGAGTGGAAACGTCAGTAATTTAATGTACAGTGGTGGTGGGGAAATCTGGGGGTAAGTGAAAGATCACAGCGTTCAGAGGGGACAGGAGGGGAGGATGAGCAGAGTGAAATATGAACAATATTGGCAAACAGAGATTTCAGGTCTGTGCTGGCTGGAGCACCTGAAGGCTGGCTCAGACACTCCCATGCTCGGGCATGCCCAGGGGGCTGGTCTGTGGGTCAGCCAGGTGAGGAACAGAGTGGCACCCATGTGTTCATGTCTCCTTTGAGAAACTCTTCAGTTTGAGATCCAGACTGGAAAACTGCTGTCCAGGCAGAGGTTCAGGACAGAATCCAAGAGTATGGAGAGGGATTGAGTCCAAGTCCTTGAATAAAGAGCTCTGATCACTCTGTTGTCACATAATGTTCAACTGTTAAGGAGTGAATTCATCTTCTTTCAAAGAAGCCTCGTAGGCTTCTACCACTGGGAGATGAGTTGGGGCTCTGAAGCTCAGGTGGAAAGAAACACTTCCTTTAAGCTTTGTTCTGGCAGATGCTGTGCTTCAATTCCCCCAAGTTCCTCACTTGTGACCAGCCCTTCACACTAGAACACTGAACACACATCTCAGCTTTTCAGCCCTAGCCTGTCCCTGTCCCTTTGCCCACAAAGCACAACTGGTTCTGTGCCTCATTTGGAGTCTCCAGCCCTTTGATCCACCAGGCCCAACCTCCTTCCTCCCCATCTCTTCTTCCTCCTAATCCTTAGAGTGGGAATCATGCCCTGAGCTTGTCTTTTGCAACAGGCAGGAAGGGTAATGCTACAATATTTTCATCATTTTTACATTAAAAATTACCATAAAATGTGTCAATCATAATTCAAATATAACTTATAAGGGTATAGAGAAGAAGTTGTTTTCTCAATGTATTGCAAATCTAGTTTTAATTGGCATTTGGATATATAGCAGGTTTAAAGTTCACCTATAACATGTGAAATACTGGTCTTGATCTAAATCCTGTTAGACTAAATGGAAAAACTCCCAGGAAATTCCTGATACTAGTTAATCTTCAGCTGTTTGATTTTGCAACTCAAACAATGCTCAGTTCACACTGTTTCCTTATGGAGCATATCAAAATGCACTTTTCCATACATTCACCATCCTTTACCAGAATCATTAAAATAGTTTAAACAGAAAAATAAATTGTGTCAGTTTTAACAAGGCAGAATGTTATGGTGTCCAACACTGACAATTAACATTTTACTAGCTTCACTAGCCTAAAATAAAGTGTTTTTCTCATCTGCTCCCCCAAACTCTCCAGTAATACAGACATTAATTGTAGTTCTTAATTGCAGCTGATAATAGTGATGGAAAAAAAGTTGATATAATGGGATAGCACTGTGTCAGCCCAGTACTCCCAGCTGGGAGATCCCTGGGAATAGGAACCAGGGTATAAGGGAGTCTGTCCAGCAGGGATGCTGGTGAGCAGGATTTCTCTATTTATGGATAAATCTATAGAACACAAGAACTCAAATATTGATGGGTTTATGCAGGTACAGGATCTGTGCACACAGCAGTGAGCACCTTTACTGCATCCTGCCCTGTCATATTGCAGAGCTCAGAATGGGATTAGCAAATTCTCAATCTGAGTTTGCTTCATGGTTATGGAAGAGCAGGGGGACAAAAGGAAAAGCCAGTCAGAGATCCAGCACAGAGAAATCCATTTAGGAACCATCAGATCTCCTTTTTGGCACAGTGAGGAATCCAAAGCTCCCATCTAACCACAAAGCCTTTGGATGCCATTTTGAGACCCAAAGCTGGCTCTGGTGAGGCAGCAGATGCAGCTGGCACAGGGAGAGCAAAGGGTTAAGCTGTGGCCACACTCCAGGTATGTTTGTTTCTGCAGGAATGAATGGAGTCACTGTGAGCAGCTGAGTGTTATTTTAACACCTATTCTCTCTCTGGCTCTGTGGCCAGTTCACATGGAACTGAGTGTTTCCATGGAGGAGCGAATCCATCTGTGTTTTCTCACCTGCAGGTGTTGGGAGTTTAATTAAAAACTCCAACTAATATGTTGCTATTTTGTGAAGGGATGTGAATTATAGCAAAGGCAAATTATGAATGATAATGAAGACAAAATAACACACTTGGAAGCATTTTTGGTGGGTTTTTTCCCCCTTGTAACATAGGAGAATGTGCTTTAATGAAATAATCAAGGATGAGCACTAATTTCCTCTCACGGCCTCTTTGTCTGTGCAGGCAAGGCAGGTACAGTTTCATTTGCATGGGAACTGCACCAATTTAATAAGCACAACACTTAGAGCCTGACTATGAGTAAAAACCTTAAGATGCATTAAGGAAAGTGGAGTTCTTACACAGAGTTTAAACAAGACTGCCTTGCAAATGCAGACACGTGGAGTAAATTCGTTTGCCATTTGCAATAATTGGTCATTCAAGCTGCTGCACTGGGTGCATAAAGACACAGAGCTGAGTTTCACAACCACCCAAACCTCTGGGCAGTTTGGATCCTTTCTCTTTATTAGTATTAGGAAGTAGGAGTGAACATAATGATCTCACTTTGATGCAAACATTAGGACTGGAAGCATTTCTGTACATCTCACATAGTGAAATGTGCTTTATATCTTGGACTCTCACTTTCAGAACAGAATACAAATAACTCCATTATGACTTTCCAGAATGGTCCTACCTTTTTCTCCATGTATCTGACATGATGGATATGGAAGGATCCTTTTAGAAAACTTTTGGGAAGGCAGCCATCCAAAATCTCCCTAAATTACCATTTGGACATATCTTTATTTTATTACTCTGCCCCAGATTCTGGCTCTTTCAGACCTCATCACCTCACAGGGGCCAAGAGATCCGAGCAGAGAGTTCCAGGCTGCCCTCAGTGCTGATTTAAAAAGCCAGTGGAAAGAATGGTAAATAAAATCGGCCCAAGAGGCTGACAGAGCCTGGGGCAGTATCAGAGGGCTCTGAGGCATTAAAGAGCCATAATACAAAGCACAAGCTACAACACAATTCCAGCAACACTCAAGTCTCTTACTCCCTATCAAAACCCACAATATAGATCTGTCTCATGCCTATAAAAATTACAGAGAAATATACTTGTCATTCTAGGTGAAACAATAAAAGAAAAGAGGAAGGTGATGAAATGGTGGAAAAAGGAGAAGAGATAGGCAGTTGTTGAGGGGAAAAAAAACCACCAAAAAAAAGAGTTTGTTAGTGTGAAATACTTGGTCATTAGGTGTAGGCACTTGGGTAACAAAGAGAGAATGGGAAGAAAAAGAATAAGAGAAAAGCATAAACAACAGGGAAGAATGACAGAGGAAAGAGAGATGGAAGCAGCCCAGTTGTTAATTGCACTTAGGTGGATTTGCTGTGGACAGTAACGTAACCTACTCTGTTCTATTAATCATTAGGATCCAAGGGCCTCCAATGGCACATGAAGTATGTGTTATCTGTCCCCTGGTCATTTCTCCAGGGAAAGATGTGTGTTCAGGGGGTATGGAGAGATTCCTTTTCTTCTTTCTTAATATACATGTTGTTGTGTTTTCACTTTCGAGATGGCAAGGTCAAAGAAATACTCCTTCCCTTGCACAAATGTGTCTTTGAGGCATCAGGGAATTCAGGAGGGAGAGAACCAAACAGAGCTTGCAAAAGGAAAGAGATCATAAAATGTGGATTTTCCCCTCCCCAATTCATTGTGTATTTTTTGTCCAGGCTTTTGGGATCCTCTCGCTGAAGAAAAATAAGACTAAAACCTCTGCCCGTGGCCTTTTTTCAATCCTCTCCCTGTTGCTTTCATTTCATCTGGAATTTTTTCATCTTCTTCCTCACTGCTCCCACCTGAGCAGGTCCCTCCCACTTGTTCCTGCAACCCTGCAGCTGCATTGGGAACATGGCACAACCCCGAGTCCCACTGCCCTGAGCCCCAGCTGGGTGCAATCCCACACCAGAAAGGAGGACTGGAGGTTTTTCTCATGGATGAATTTAACCTAATTAACCTCCTGGCTCCACATCCTGCAGGTGGGCTCGGAGAAGAGCCCCCAGTCTGTCCTGGAGGACTGGTTGTGTGCAGCACAACCCCCTCTGCATCCAGCATCACATCCTTGGCACTGGCTCCTCATGCTGGTATCCATCCAGACACAGCTGATCTGACACTGTCACCTCAATGGCTCTGGGCTGTGACACAGCAAGAATGTGAAGTGCCATGGAGCACTCTGACATGGCACCATGCAGCGGTGGGGACACTGTGAGCACAAGGTGTTGGGACCAGGGACAGGCACCACCAGCAGAGTGTTTTTCCTGCTCTTAAGGAAGGTATATCACTGATCATTATAAATGGATAGTGATTGTAAGGCTAAATTCCCATCAAGGGGTTGATGAGTCATTAAAACCCCTCAAGCTTTGTTCTCACAGTTTATTGCCTCATCACCATCACCACCCCTACATGAAATTATTGTCTTTTAATTAGCTCTAGCCCTTTCATTACTGTCTGTATCATTGCAGAGAAAGAAATAGGGAAACAGTTCCTACCAAGTATCTGATTGCCCCTTCTGCAGCCAGTAATAAGATATTAGAATAGGGTCATATAAAATTATGGCCTCTGTGATATAGCAAACTCATTTTTTTCCTTAACAAAGGACAACCTGGATGTGTCCTGGTTCTTCCTCCAGGGGTATAAGGATCATGTTGAAGAGAAGTTGTGACTGTCCCATCCCTGGAAGGGTTCAAGGCCAGGTTGGACAGGGTTTGGAGCACCTTGGGATAGTGGAAGGTGTCCCTGCCCATGGCAGGGGGTGGAATGAGGTGATCTTCAAGGATTCTTCTGACTCAAACCATTCTGGGATTCTGAAGCACCATTCCTCTGCCACCAGGAAAGGCTCCAGTGGTTCCTCCCGTCTCTCAGCCTCTCAGAAGTTGCTGTGCTGCTCGGCTGAGAGGCTGGTGGGAGACTCAGCCAGCAGAACACCCAGCGTGGGACCATTTCACCTCTGTGCACTCCCAGATCCCCTGTCTCCAGTGGGAGATGTTCATTGGAATATGCTAAACAACAGCAACCATCCCAACTGCAGTGATCTCCTGTATTTAAAACACGGGTTTACATGCCCCATAAATTTCAGTATTTGTAATTATACGATATATATATATGAAGAGAGTGAGTGGAAGAGAGCAAATATATTATGTGAGGAAACAGCATTATCGATCCTGTATTATACAGTGCACAGGAAAATTAGTTAACCATACAGCTCATTGGTTTAAAGATGGCAGTAAAGTTTAAAGGCATTCTGTTGTGAAGTTAAATATAACAGCCATGACACAAATAGAACAATCTCTTTCCCTGGATTTTCCTGGCAGCCAAGGAATCCAGGGGCTGGATCCTGCCCCAGCAGCACTGCTGCAGCCTCAAAATAACCCCACAGGAACACACAGAGTTACTCCAGATTTACACCACGGTAGCTGGAGCAGGAATTTGGATCCAGAGGTTTAAATAAGGCTTATGTAATAAAATGGGAATTTTTAATGGTTCCCTGTGGGGAAGGAAGGCAAAGTGAAAGCTGCATCTGCTTAGAGAGGGAGTTAACAGAAATGGGCTTCAGCTCCTCACAAGTTACTTGATCTAGAAGAGTTTTGTTTGATTAAATGAAAACAGATCAGAGTAAGCAAAACTATTTACTAAAGGAGGCACCCCTGGGAGCACAAGCCAGCCCTGCCATGGGCTTCTCCATTTCCACTCAGTTCCTGTTGCATTCCAGCTTTGAGACCACTGGTGCCCAGTGTGGTTGTTCAGGAGGAGGGCTGGACCACCAGCTCCAGGTCTGGTGGGATGAGGATAAATGGTAAGAGCAGGAATGGCACAGGAAGTGATGCCATTTTGAGGTTTGCCTTTTTTTCTTTTATATATTCTCTGTATTTTTCACACATACATTGGTAGCTCTGCAGCCTATTGTAGTAGTGGATAGTTTTCCATGGCCTTTCCCTAAGCAGAAAGACAAACAAATTCCAGAGCTCCAAGCCCTGAGAGGTGCAGGACCCATGTGCTATCTTGGTTCTTCCTGGCTAGCAAGGCTGAGAACAACCCTTTGAGATACATTTCATGGACAAAGTACAGCCAGTGCTCAGGGGAGAGCTCCAGAGAAGGGGCTTGACCTGAAGGGGAATTGCATCACCTCTTGTTCTCCTAATTGGTGCTTTTTATCAATTATGCTAATTTCCTAAAACCTATAAAAATGTACTCACCTTTGTGGGAGTGAGCTTTTGTGGGCATCTTTGCATAACTGCCCCTGAAGGCCTTCATCAAAGACCTGCTCTTACATTGCCTCCTTACTAAAATTATCTCAAGTTTCATTTCCAAATTGATAAAAGGCAACAAGAGCACAGAGGATCCCATGCCAAAAACCACCCAAGACTCGTTCCTGCTGCTGCCAGGCCTTTGCTTTGGGACTTCCAAGGTGTCCCTTGCTGTTCCTTCTCTCTGAGAGGTGCCAGCTGGATGAGAACACAGACGGGATACAAGGTCTGGTTATGCCATGCTGGGCAAGGTTTTGTGTTTCTCCAAGAGAAAATTCCACAAAACACAAAATGAGACCAGAGCACTCCACTCTGGAGCCGCCAACAGCTCCAGGGCAGGCTGCAGGCTGCACACAGCAGGGGAGTGGAGCAGGGGAAGTCAACAGAAAATGTAAGGAATTGTAGAAATACTGGGTAGGAAGATGGAAAAAATAATAAATTCTGCATTTAATTTCTCGCCCCCCATTTCATACAAATGTGATCTAATTTAATTTCAAAGAAATCTCTCTCCCGGATGCTCGGAAAAGGTTAAAATGCAATTTTCTGAAACTAAGTTATTAGATAGAGGAATATTAACCTTTGAGCCCCATAGACTTTTACTCTTTTTTATCTCCTTTTCATTTTTGTTTGTGGGTCTATTCATTTTTTGGCGATGTCGGCCGTGTTGCTAGGGAACAGAGGGAGCTCGGCAGCCGGGCTGTGCCTGGGCTCCGTGTGCTGGACCCGCTCCCTCCTTCCCAGCGCTCGCTGCCGGCCCCTCCAAAAAGCATTTATCACATCCCCGCTCGGTAATGGCCACTCAGTGGAGGGGAAATTGAGCTGACCCGAAGGCCAAAGCTGTTAGGGAGACTGGTGGGAAGGGTAAAAGGGTCACGGTACCCTTTTCCCACCCACTTAGTGGGCAGTAAGCAATAGAACAGCAGTGCCACTGTTTCCACTAACATATCCCGAGGCTTTGCACCTGAAATAAATGTTTGTTTGACATTAACGATAAAAAAAAAAAAAAAAAA
>VXBI01013021.1:24056-51940 GCA_013397375.1 Toxostoma redivivum
AATCTGGGTTCCTCACAGAAGCTGTTTAAACTTCTCCAAGGTAGGGGTAGAGTGGGGAGAATGGTTTAAGATCTGATTTGTTGGGCTCTGTGGATGTTATAATTATTTCCTTTTGATAGCAATAACTCTTGTGTGTCCCCATCTCCTTTGGTTCAGAGAAGGCAGGATTACAGAAGCAAAACAAAAAGTCTTTTGTTTCCTTTGGGTCAAAAGCATTGCCCACCATGAAGACCTGAAAAAACCCTGAGTTCTGCTGACAAATCGAGCACATAAATAATCAAAATCCCCTCAAAAATTACCTATGTGCACAGTCTGGTTTACATTTCTGAATATGGAGGCATTTACAAACTGAGAAAAAAATTATTCTCTAATAGAAGATGGGAAAATGGGGATAAACCCCATCTCTGTTTTCCCACAATTACCTAAAATTCCAATATCTTCTAGAGATCATGAGCATTTATAAGAACTGCAGGACAGAAATCCTGATGGAAATAGAGAGCCTGGTTTTTAGAAAGCCATAAGAATTTATCTTGCTCCATTTCTTACATCCAGGGACCTCTCACAGGTACAGGTGTTCCCAGGCAAGTACCACTTTTCACCATTAGACCTTTACTGGGGACCCTTCACTGGTGTCAGCAAAGAGCAGGATTTGATGGCTATTAATTAGCAAAAATCATTGCTTGTATGGCTTTCCCTTCACACAGAACTGGTAAATCATAATGAGATTTCTGCTGCTGTATCCAGTGTTCTCAAACAACAATATTTAACCAACAAAAAGAGGCCGAGTCAATCTCGGTTTTAGTGATTCCCAGGAAAGTCATCAAATAAAAATGTGAACTTTAAAATTGATCAGGATTAATTTCACTGACACTGTATCATAACATATATCTCTTTGGAGACTCATTTGTTGGGCTGCAGATGCAAAGAAAGTAAGGAAAGAAATAAATCAGAATACAATAAGGCAATTAGACTTTTGCCATTGATAGAATACTAAAAATGTCTGATTTATCAAAGCATTAACAAACAGAAGTAAACACAAGATGTATATTTCCCTGCAAAATATCTGGTTAGGAAAAATAAAATAATAAACAAGGCTATGTTTATCAATAAATTTAATTTCTCAATATTGTGCCTCTCAGTGTGGAATGCCATTTCATCTGCTAATTTCAGGAGTGCAGCAATAGAAGGAGATTTATCACAGGAATACCAATACAGTAAAAATCCTCTTCCCACGTCTGAAATGAGGACATTCCCCGTTCTCCACTGTTATCTGCATATTGAGGGTGAAATATCAGAGGTGTAAATGCACACACAGAGATTCACCTACACCAGTGTGATTTCCCAAAGCTTTTACTGGATGTTGGGCAGTTATGGGAGACTCCTTTAAAACACAATGATGTTGAGCTCTGCAGGATTTACTGGAGACCCAGAGAGTGGCAATACTCCTCATAACATTACCAAAGGCATGAAACACTTCCAGATTCCACAGTGGTTCTGTTGGAATAATCCAATGAAAATAGTCAGACTGTGAGTTTTATTTCCTATTCCTGGCTGCAGGGAGGTGCAGTCTAAAGGATGGGAGGCAGTGCTGGCTCGTGGATCAGATTTTGGCTGCTTGTTGTACTCAAACATCCACAAAGATGGCAAGGAATTGTGTCATCTTCAACATCTGAACAGAGTTAAGTCTTAATCTGGAGAGAAGATGAGATGCTGGGTTATCTAATGAACTTCAGAAATGCCTGACATCACAGGAACAATCCCACCTGGGAAGTGAGGGAAGGGAATAATCCTCACACAAAGTCCCTACAAGGGAATTTTTCTGTTATCACTTCTCAATCACTGTGGTATCCAAACACCACCATCTGTACAGGATTTCTAAGACTTCCCCAAAATGTTTGTCCTTCAGAACAAACACAAAGGTTTTCAGGAGAAGGAGCAAAACTAAAGGATATTATGTATTTTAGAGAGAAAAGTGAAAGCAGAAGTAGTTAAAATACAAGGTAATATTCCTATAACTATCTGACCAATATCTAGCCAATCTAAATCAGTCAAAATTCTGAATTTTAATTTAAGATTTTTATTAAAAAAAAAAAAAGGTAAGAAATCAGATGTCAGGAAACAGAGCACAGTGAGAAATTTAACAGGTGAGTGGTTGTACAATACAAATGGGGTAAAATTCCTCATCAGCTCCCCAGGATGAGTTTTCCAAGTGATGCTCAGAATTGGATCTACATTGTCTCTCACCACTTGCTGAAAACCAATTGCACACTTCAACCCTGAGCTAACACGTGCATAACTCAGAATTTCCCTAAACCAATGCAAGAACCAATTTCAAAAGGCAATCTGGATATTATTAATTTAAGAAGGCTGAATGAAGTGTATCATGCTCTGTTATTGATCTGAATACAGCTGATTGTAACAGATAGATCCATTTTTCACAAACAGCCATGGGAAACTCATCCCTGCAGTTCCAGAGGGTCCATAAGCACCGAAGGATTTGGCATAATGGATCTTAAATATGAGATTATAAGGAAGGCAGAGCACAAGTGTTTAACTGCTTTTGTATGCCAGCATTTATTAATCATAATCCTCCAGGAAACCACACCAGATGTCTCGAAACACCCTGGACCAGTCACTTAACTGATAGCAAACCTGGAAAAATGGTATAATTTATTGAGCACAGTACCAAGCTGAGTCCAAAAAGCTATTTGGAAAGCGAAGCAGGATTGTACAGACTTTTAAATAAAGCTATTGTACTTTCCCCTCTTCCCCCTGTTATCCATTCCTGCAACTATAACATATTGTCTCTTGTCAGGGACCAACATGAAAAGGAAATTACATGGCTGTCTAAAGTTATGTCTTCACTGCAGACCAGTCTTTCAGTGCAGCTTTGCATTGATGGCTCTCCTGATGTTACAATATAAGCAAAGAGAAGGCTGGGGAGTTTCTCTTGGTGTCACTTGTACAGGTCACACTCAAATTGTGGGAGAGAATTAACCACAGCTAAAAATACTCTGGGATGGTAAAAACACCTCAAAACCTCCTGAAATTACCTGTTGTTCTGTTTTGCTGAACAAAAATGTGTTTAAAATCTACATTTTCCCTGGAAAAAAGAAAAGAGTGATGAAGAGGTGGGAAGGCTAAAGGGTCCATTAACTGCACCAGCCACTTTCTCAGAGCAGCACAGCCCCAGCCCAACCTGCACCACAAGCTCCAGGGGGTTCCTGCTTCTGCCCTGAGGGGCAGAGTCCCCTGGAGTGTCCCTGCTCCCACATCAGGTCAGCAAAACACAGCTCAGTTCTCAGGGAGCTGCTGAGATTTGGGGGTTCCTACTGAAACCCAAGCTGTGGTTCCAGAGTGTGTCACTAAAAGAGTCAGAGTAAGCTCCACATGCTCAATGGGCTGTTTACAGACTCACATACCACCAGCCCCAGTTAATGGGAATAAAAACTGAAACTAAACTATGACTGATATCCTTTTGATGTGGCTTATGTGTGCTCTTTCCTTTTATAGCAGATGGATATTTTTCTTGCAGGAGATTAAGCTGTAAATTGGAGAATGTTTTCCTTGATGTTTGCCACTATGCTCCTGGTAGAAATGAATATGAAAAATGAGTGTGAATGTTTTTGGGGTTTTTCTAATTAAATGATTTGTCCTTATGCTCCTTGAAGTTTGGGGATGCTGAGTAATGCTGTGCTATGCCCTGCATTCTCTTCAGAGGTTCTGCACTGGCTAAATTAATTACAAGACAAGCCTTTGGAATTAAGTGTATTTTAAGTTCAGAGGCATCTGTTTAGAGTCTCCTAATACCTCCAGCCCCTTTGGAAATGTACTTGTTAGTATGAGTGGTATAATTTTCATTTCCGCTGGTATGGTTATAGCAGGACTTCTTCAGTTTCACACACACTTCTTCTGACCTATCAAGGACATAAACTCAAGATATTCTCTCACCCTTTTTGTTTTTCCAGCAAATAGAAGTGAAAACATTCATTTAAATAAACCCTAAGCATTAAAAGAATGTTGCTCCTGCTGCTTTTCTCTTTAAATACCAAGACAATTGTTATTTTTTAAGAAATAAAAAAAAATGCAAGAGGAAAAAATGTCTTGAAGATTGCAGAAATCTGTAAGAACAATGTATCTGTCTTCCCTGTAATTGGTGCAAAAATAAAATGTGTGAATAAAGTATTAAATATCAAATTCATTAAGTGGAATGGTAGCAATAATAAGTGGGAATAAATTGGAAATAAAACTGGGACTTCAGGAGGCCTGAATTCAAAGCAGGAGTAGATTTTGCTCTCTGAAATAATAGAACTTTGGTTTTGTTTTATAATTACATATTGAAGGTGCTGAATATCACATAAATACTCAAGTGAAGGAAGAAATTCCTCAAATATCTGCTTTTATGGAAAGAACTAAAGCCTGGCAGATCTATGACATGTAGATCCCTAATATTCTCAAGGATGCAGTTGCACCAGGCATTGCCCACAGGGGAAAGTGAAATTTAGGAATTTCAGACACATCTAGAGCAGAATTCCTGCAGCACAACCCCACATGGGAGGGAGGGAGGGAGGAAGGCAGGAAGGAAGGAAGGCAGGAAGGAAGGCAGGAAGGAAGGNGGAATTCCCTGCCAATGGCTGAAGGCCTGGATTCATGGAGGAGCCTCCTGACAGCACAGCTGGGCACAAACAGGAGGGAGCCACCCGGGGGGCCTTGTCCAAGCAGCCCCTACACATTAGGACGAGGTTTGTTATTCTTCCCTGGCTCCTCAGCATGCTGGGATGGACACAGCAGATATTCCCTGACCCAGGATCTGTCTTTAATCCTTCATGGTCAGCTACAGGAACATGTTAAAAACCTAAAGAGGGTGAAATCAGCTTCTTGCAGGACACGCACTGGAAAATGTTCCTGCTGTTTACTTGCTTCTGCAGATTTTAAAGGCCCTCCTTATAGTATTGCTGCTCTGCTGTGTAAATCGGACGCTTTAAATGTCACCAGAGTGAAATGCCAAGATACACTGGATCCAAAAGGTGCTCAGCCATGAGGGCTGAGGCCAAAGCAGACATATCTGAGATGAAACATGTCAGTAAGGAGGACACTTGTCACTGAGCCCCCGAGGTGCTCAGAGTGACAGGAGTGCTGTCCCTCATTCCCACACTTCCCATTGTTTGCTTGATGTAAGTGTAACACTAACTCAGAATTAATTTCCCCATGTTCACTTCAACCATGTTCTTCTGTTACCTTCCTTTCCCCATCTAAATTACTGATAGGGATTTACAACCTTCCCTTTCCCTTATTAAGGTTTTTTTTTGCCTGGGAGTTGTGCTGTGATGAGAGGCAGAGCACATGAGGTGGTTCTGTACAGAGTACATTGCACAGCCATTTGTACTGTAAATCTCCTTCTATGGGCTGTATTAATATTCTGCATATACCCCACCAACCCATAATCTCCTGGCATTACTCATCTCCAAAGCACTGCTCAGCCAGGTTCTGCATTGGCTTTTTCCTCAAAAACTTAACAGATAGCGAGTAAACTAAACTGATGTGAGAAAGCTCCGTTCATTGGGATCCAGGGAAAAAATAAATTGTGTTGGCACATTTTATTGTGTTTCTGAACAGAGCAATAAGGCTCCAGCCTTAGATGAGAAGAGCTGGGATTTTGGAACTCGCTGAAAAAGTTTTCTCTTGGAAGATGGATTAAATTGATCATTTTTTCCTAGACGGAGTGCACTTCAGGCTCATTTTGCTTTGTAATTAAGAAGAAAGCCAGAAACATCATTTACACATTAAGAATTTAATAGATATATTTTTCTAGCTTTATGCATTAGCACAGGACAGCCCATTAATGAAATAAGTCTTCCTTCAGGGTCAATTTAGATGGGCTGTAATCTTCTGCAAATATATTGCAAATGAGGATCATTTAATGATCTTAAAACTAACTGCCAGAAAAGGATTGCTATAACTCTCTAGACAACAAAAAGAGGTTTTGGCATGACTTGCAGTACCTTTGTAATTAGCAAATGTTTAATTTCAACCCACCAGATCATAAAATTTAAAGTATTATCTTCTGTGGAGGTCAGCTTCAGACTCTGTGACCTGGGGTGTTAATTCAGAGAAAGGAGAAGCCTGAGGTTGTGTTTGTCACTCAATACAACAACAGCTCCAGCTCCCTTCTCAAATCTGGACACTTCACTTGACACCTGAATCCCTCCTTTGTACTGTCAGATCCTGCCAGGCAAGGAAAAGCTACAAGGAAGGATTTAGTGGCACATGGGTGAGAATGAATATTTTACTCAGGCTAGAATTTGTCAGTGTAACTCTGGTAGTTGGACACTTGTAATTTTTTGTAGGTGGTCGGTCACACCAAAGCCCTTCTCCATCTCCCCCTCTGTGTTCTGTCTGTATCAGCATCTCCTTTTTCCCCAGGTCCTCCTTCCCTGTTTTATCTTCATTCTAACACATCTTGTGCTCCAAGAGAGAATTTGGGAATTTGGGAAGGGGCTCTGAGTGTTTTGCACCTCACACAGCAGCCCCTGAATTTTAACTTTTCTGACTCTATAAGATGAATCTCCTCCCTGCCTCCCCTTTCTGCCAGACACAGAGCCATCCCCTCTAGTGGAATATTTCAGTAGCCCAAGCAGGGAAAATCCCTGTGCCCTTCCCAGCCTGACTTCCAGGCTTTCTGACAGTTTTTCTAGGGTGTCTTACTCAAATAAATGGGCAATTTGCTCTCTCCAGTTTGACACGTTGGTCTCTGTAGGATATTTCTGATTTCTTGTACCAGGAAAAACCTTGGAACAAATTTTGTATTAAAACAAGGAACACATTCTCAGTTCTATAAAAGGGTTCCAATCTCTCTTCTATTTGATGAGTAAAAATAAGTAATTTTCATCTTGTCTTCATCTTCCTTCTTTCCTTTCTTTCAAAATCACTTTTAAAAATCACTTTTACTTGTCCCACATTTACTTTCCTTGTGTTTTATAAACTTAGAGTCATAATTCTTGTGAATGGCAGTGGAGTAATGGGAGTTTTGTGCTTGGTTGGGAATTTTAATTATTTCAACAGAGCCCCATTTGGGTCAACACCAAATATTAATGGAAATTTTACCCTAAGCTTGTTTCAATCTGCCTAAATGCTTTCAATGAAAATATCCAGAGTTCAGAGACCTGCATATCCAACAGTGACTTTGACTGAAGTTAAGGATTTTGTGCTGCCAGCAAGAGGCTCGTGGTCTTTGTTCTGCTTCAAGAGTGACTTTTGACTGACTTAAACTTCCTTTTTAAAGATAAGAGTGCAGTAAACCATGTTTCCCACATTCTGACAGGTTTTTTGTCTCCCTTTGCTGTCACAGAAGATGCTGAATGAGCCTGTAGCAAAGCACTGCTGAGGTCAGCATTTCTGGAAGATCTGGCCACGATAAAACCGATTTGGCTCTCAGATTCCAAGAGGGACTGCGCACAAACTCAAGAAGTGAGGAGTTTGTGGGAATGCCCCATAGGCAGTTACTTCTCCGGGATATTTGAATCTTTGTTCCATGTGTGCTGTTAAAGCACAGGGCTGTGGAATGGCAATCAGCCTGGGGAACAGCCCTTGCCAGCGGGGCAGCGTTAATTCACAGGCTGCAGCTCTAAGAAATCACCAGCCTTTAAAAAGGGGCTCATACACAGCCTGTATTGTTGGCATCCCTTGAACTCCGTGAGGAAGAAAACCTCTGGGGCTGGCTGGAGGCACTCTGTGCTTCCCTCTGTTTTATTGCACACCCTCAGACACAATGTGTAAAAAAGGTCAAGACATCATGTAGGTTTTTGCATTAAGCAGCAGAACACTAATTAGTTTTACTGACAATGAGGTTTTGTGCCTGTGTTCTAATATTTTGATGTTTAGTTTTGCTTGAAAACAAAGTTGAACATGATACAAAGCCTCTTCTATTCTCTGTTGTCTTTCCCTCAACATTATTTTTAAGCTCATCATGTGTTCTCCAGCTTGAGTGCTAAGTGTTCTGTTGCTTCAGTTTTAATTTAATGCTCCTACTTCAAAGAGAACAAAAAAGCACAGTCTCGTAGGCCATTGGATTCATCTCTGAAGTGGCATTTGTAGAAAACATCAGGTAGTAATTGTTTCCCCCAGCTCTGCCTCTGAAATTTGTCCTACTGAGAGCTGCTGCAGCACAGCCTCTGTGTGTTTAACTCACTGCACTCAAGACACATTTTTGCTGCTTTTTCCCAAGGATATTTGCTCGAGTTATACTGATGAGAGGCCCTACCTAAACAATAAAAATTTTTGTTAATAGGCTTTTGCAACCAAATGATCGTTTATGAGTGTTTTTTTGGCTGTAGACAATGCTGCTATTGCATTAATTCAGGCTCTACTTACTGCCTTTACATATGTGTGTGCTGGAAACAAAGCCCAACCTCAGTGAGCTCTGAACGTCCCCATCTACAAAATTGTCACACACCTGTATAAGATACACATTCAGTCAATTGCTGTTTGCAACAATTTTAAAATGTGTAAACATCTGCAGGATTAAGGTGTGTTAGCATTTGGGTTCCCAGTGGATGGGAATGCACAGTGAAATGTTTATTCCATCAGAGTTGTTAATGGCATACAAGTATTTCATGGTGACAGTGACGATGACAACGATGGTAATTAATAATAATAATAGTAAAAATAGTAATAATATAGTCTAGTGGTTAAAATATACCCATCCTGCACATTCTCAGAAGAGACAGCTGCTTCTGACTGTGCCATAAATCAGCCAAGTGCTTCAAGACAACTTTTGACCAAACACAAGTCCAGTTTATTTAATCAGGCTCAATACTGTGTTCGTGTGGTTGCAGAGCTCTCAGCTGGCTTGGAGAGCAGGCAGACTGAATGCCTGCCTGCCCAGAATGTGCTGTGGAGAAATAACCTCCATTTTTGGCACAGAAGTGCTATTTCATTCAAAACAATGATACTGTTCGAAGTACAGCAGGCAGGAATGAGAGCAGTGCAGAGGCACACTCAAAAGCTCAATTCAACAGCCACATGACAGGCTCAGAGGCAGCTGTAATGGCAGCAGTTCAAAGGTCTAAAGAGCTCCAAGAAGAAGGAAGCCAAAAGCTACTGTGGAGAAGAATTTGTCATAACTTAGTATCCTGAAGCATCCAAGTAAATAAAGCCAGTAAAAAAAAAATATGTGCACTTTCCTCACCTTGCAGGAGCAATGGGGAAAGGGGGAGAACATGGATTAAGTCATATGTAATAAAACAAAAGGGTGCATCTAAATATTTTGTCCTCCTTTAATCACAGCCCACTGCAGTGCAGCCATTACTCTGCTGCTCCCCTTGCCTGCTCACCCATTCCTGCACCACTGCCAATGGGAATGAACTGGGTGCCAAAAATTGTCAGTCGGGGACTCCATCTGAAAGAGCATTTTCTGCCCCTCAGTGAGTGAGAGTGGCACAAACAAGGCTGGCTTTTCTTTGGGACTTTGGAAGAAAATGGCCTGAGCAATGAAGCTCTAATCAAATCCAGCTTTCCCCAAGTTTGACAGCTTTTAGTTTCTAGTTCTGCTTTCAGGGAGTTCCGACCTGCGGTTTCCAACACACATCCAGGATGGGTTCCTGCCAGAGCGGGAAGTTTGCACCCTCAGGGGTGACTGGGCTATTGGCAATGGCCAGGCAGTGGCCACCAGTCCCTCGGGGTGTGTCCCCTGGATGAACTGGGTGGCTGAGACCTCCCAGCCTCTTCCCAGGCCGAGCTGGGGATCTTGTGATGGCACCAGCCCTGTGTGGGAGCACAGGGAGGACACCAGGGTGGAATGGCACAAATCCCAGGCATTGCCTCAGCATCTTTCCAGAAGGATTCTGGCAATGCTGCCACACTGCCTCACAGGACATTAGCTGACAGAACTGGGGAGGGGTTTGGGACTCCTAGAAGCCCAAACTCATCTGTCTTCCCCAGAAAATCCAGGCTTGGTCTTGGGTGGAACACTGAGTGTGTAACCCAATCGGCCAGGGCAGTGTAATGTGCTATAAAGTAAAAGGTTCAAGCTGAAAATTCTCTGCTGAGCAGAGGAGAGGGTTTTTCCTAGTTTTACAAGTGTCCTTAGGAAACAAGGGTTCTAAAAGGTCTTTCAGCTCCTGATACAGAGGTCTGGGATATCACAGAACAAAAGGACAGGCTCAGTGCTGGAGGGCTCAAAACACAAGAGCAGTTTCTGTACTAACTCTGTCTTGTTTACAGCACAGTCCTAACCAAACCCATAATATTTAGGGGCCACGTGCTCTGATCCCTTTATTTCAGCTGAGGAGCCTCCTGCTATGTGAGCAGTTTTGAGGCTTCCAAAGGGAATGGTCAGGGAGCAGCCCACTACATGGCACGAGTATATGAGTAAGAATTTTGCTTGAAAGCCTTGTTGGAAATGTCATCTGATCTGTCCATTCCTGGAAGGAGAAAACATGTTTAACTCTTTGCTCTTTTTGCCTATTTGCATATTCATCTTGGTTAATCACATGGAAGTCAGAAATGGGCTGTAGTTTGGTGGTTTTTTTGGAAATTTCCCATTTGTTTTTATCTACTGTTACACCGGAACCAATAAGCAAATCATTGTGGAAGGAGTTGGTTATTGGCACATCACAGCACACAGTGTGTCTTCTTACACAACTCAATATTTTTAATTACTTGCCTTTACCAGTGAGACAAAATTTAGAGTCAAGTTTCAAGTAATCCCTTTTATTGGACTAATGCAGCAATATTGACAGTCTGGCTTTAGGGATACACAAAACTCCCTTGCAGGTCAGTAAGGGGTTGACTCCAAGAATGGATTCCTATACCCAGGAAGGTGCTTTGTCAATAGTGTGCAGTTAGTCCAATAAAAGGGATTACTCAAACATTGGCTCTACACTTAGCGTATAAAGAAAATATCTGAGCTCTTTAGTCAACACATTTATGACTTTATGTCTGGTTTGTGATGAACCACTCCAAGCTGAGAGTTGTCTTAAATAAGCTATAGCTATATCTTTACTAAAAACCCCCTCTCTTTCACCCCTTATTTTCATGTGCACAGAGGCAGCACCCAGAGGACCTGATTTTGATCAGCTCCTGAGCCTGCTGGCACAAGTCTTAAATACAAGAACAGGGGTTTCCCAGATTCACAAAGTGTACCCACACTGTCCCTTGTTGTCTGATAGTCTGAAAATTTAAAGAAGCAAGAACCTGTTCATGAATGCCAGATGAAAGCAAAACCACCCAGAACATGCAGTGACTCCAAGTCACACAGGCAGGGACCAAAGTGGAAGATGAGGCCATCACTGAAACCACAAATGTTTCTTTTCTTCCACTCCCCAACTGAAAGCTTCACATCCAAAATGGATTTCGTTATGGAGTTGAAGATCCTGAAAATAGAGCTTTTATAAGGTAATAGAAACCCTAACACAACCTTAATTATAGTGACACCATCTCTGCACTATAAATAATGACATCTTTGACCAATGTGATGCATGGTAACATGAAAAGTGATGTAACATAAGCAATGTCACTGCTAAAAGTTAAAGGGGAACACATTTTTCTCAGGCAGAATACCCACTATCAATTCAGACAGCACATATCTGATCTAGATTTATGGCAGTGAATAATAGTGCCATGAATGCTAAAGTGTCTGCAGCTTTCAAATAGTTTGGCAAATCTGTACATCAAGATCAGTTTGAAAAAGAAGCACAACTCTTCCTCAGATAATTGCAACTAGAATAACACCACATATACATTTCACATGGTTTTTAATTGCCTTCAGCTTTTGTGCTTTTAATAAACACACTGGAGGAAGACATTATATATGGACTGAAATACATGGAAGAGGCAAGATTTATATCTGTGAAAGCAGGAAAATCTTTAATAAGACTGAGATTATTTGATACCTGGAGAAAATATGAGGGGTTTTCCTTCAAAATTTAGTAAATATTTTGGCAGCTTGTTAAAAATACAGCTTTACTTCAAAAGCTTGGGTTTAAGTGTTATATCAATCTGATGAACTTGAGAAGTGCCCAAATAACAACAGGTTGTGGCATTCAGGGATGTATTTTATGTTAAATACACATTTGAGTTAAAGCAAGAGAGCTCCATTATTTCTATGGGATGTACTTGAGCACCTATCTCAGTTATGGCCTGAATCATGAGCTCTGAACAAAATATCAACAGTCCTGATGAAATAAACTCCTGTTCCAGTTAACAGGAACTTTACTGACAGAAAATAGAGTAGGATCTTTGGGATTTGATCATCACCCCAATACACAGGCAATTTCCTCACTGCTTTTCATTCCTGAGGAAACTACTTCTGGGACATCTTTATTCCTCAAGACACTTTAAAGACTGGGAAATAACCACTGGATCCCATTGGAGTACAGCCTTCCTTGGGATAGCAAAAGCCACCATTCAGGTCCCAGAGCAGCAGGCACCTGCTGGAAGGGAAACATTTTGCAATAGAAATAATAGTCCAGCTGGTAAAATGGGCTGTGAAATAGTGAGGGGCTGGAGAGAGAAGTGAAGGGACTGGCCTCACACCAGCCCAGCCAGCCCTGGATGCTCCTGTTGGGAGGTGGAGGTTGTAGTGGGCTGAAAGGACCTTTTCCAGCCTCTCAGCTCTTTGAGTCCCTCGTTCTTTGAGGACTGAGCAATGAAAATAACCATATTCATATTTTTTGGCCTTAAAACATGTCCACAGGCCTGGCTGTAGATTCTTTAGGTTGTGGTGGAGGGAGCAAACCTGGATCAATCCATGGGGCTTCACAATCCCCCTGGAGCTGGATTCCTGCAGTTCTGCTGTGCTGTCTCTGTTTTTAAGTACCTCAGAGCCTTCCTAGCCAGGATTTTGGGGAAGTGCTGAGGCACGCAAAGGCTGAGAGAGTATTGTAAAAGCTGCTTTTGTTTCAGAGGGATATATCCAGATGATGGAAGAATATGCCTGGATGTGTTTTGCTTTTTTAGTGCCTGTGAGCCTGACTCTTCACCAGAACAACCCAAGAACAACAGCACTGAAGCAAAGAGAATTATACCAGCATAAAAACCATGCTGCTCTGCAGCATGAGCACTCCCAGACTGCTGCAAACATCGTGATTCAAGCAGTACATGATTTTCTATTTTGTAGAACATTCTTAACATGATTAAAAAAAGCCCAAAGGGCACAATGGCCCTGGTAAGAAAACTGATTCCTTGCACATACACTTTAAATGAAATGCAATGAGACTTTGTGATTCAGAACTTAGTAGGCACAAAATTTAGAATAACTCTGTTTATCTGCGCAAACTTTCCTTAGCCTGTTGCAACTCCAAATGTTTTAACTGTTACACATGGGTGTTTGGTAGAATATACTAAATAAAAAGTTTACAAAGGCTTTCTTTTTCTCCAGCCTACAAAGGACTCCAAATCTTTACTGTTCAGCACAGCTGCCTAGAATAGGCACACTGGAGCTTTTGTCCAGTGAGTCAAACTGAGTGGGAGTGAATGCCATTAACTCTTAAAACAGAATTATCTTATTCTTTTGATTTTACTGGACAGTGGAATATGTTTGTGGCCATATTTGGAACACATCCGGCTCGATCTAGAAGGACACAGGAATAATAGATATCATTCAGATCATAATTAGCCATGTACTTGCAATAGCGGGATGGAAAGCAAAAGGAAAAACACTGAAAATGTTGTTTTTTTGGACTGTGACAAAGAGCTTTTTAAATGAGTTTGGGCATTTTTAGTGTCTGACTCATGTCTGGAGATTTCTGCTATATTCCAGAATCCTTTAACTTTTGTGTTTTTTATTTCTGCCTTTGACAATGACATGCTAATAGCTTCAGGCTTCCTACTGCCTTCTCGTGCATATTGCTCTCCTTTGTTTGCTGTCGGAGAGAAAATGTCAGAATTTTAGAGAGGGGATTTTGTGATCGTGGCAAGAGTTAAGGAAATTTTAGTGTATCCCGTGATGACAGATTGGACCTTCTTCAGACAGAGTTTTCACATTTTATATTCTGTTTCTTTTTTTTCATGTGACTACATCATAAACTCGTAGCAGGCACAAGGAAATACCACTTTAAGAGCCGCTGATTTATCAGGCATTTATCTAAGTGGAACATTTTTATTATTTTACCAAATTTTACACAAGGCAAATACATGCTAGAGCAAGAATGACTGAAAGGACTGAGGGTTGTCCCTGCCCCACTGAATTCCATGGAATACCATTTTCCTGAGCCATCTGAGGCCAGGGCTGGACCAAGCAGCTCTTTCACATGCCCCTCCTCAGATCATCCTCTCCATCCTGTACTGCCCTGGCCCTCGGGAAAAGAATGCCCAGACACAGAGTGATAAGGCCATTAATGACTTTATAGTGGCATTTGATGGCAAAGAATTTTGATGACCAGTGCACATCCACACTTGAGAGGAGGTCCAGTTGCACATGGCAAGAAAAGAAAGGTGGGTGTGAGAGAAAAACAAAGGCCTGAAGTCTTTACTCACTGACATAACTCAGAAGTAATTCCTTTGATGGCACTGAATTTACAGTGGTGTCAACCTGATAGTGGAAGATGTCTAAAGATGGCAGAGACAGATGAGCAGGAGGATGGCAACAGGATGTAGAATAAAGTGAGAACAGATGCATATAGGATGAGCACAAAAATAGAACAAAGCCCAGAGCCACAATTTTGCTGGAAGAGCAGCAAACTATTAATCGCTGTACGGGATGATGGAGCCTGCAGCTCCTGCAGCACCTGGGCAGCCACAGCTCTGCCCCTCTGGGAATTGCACATCCCATGGCACAAAATCCACATGAGTTCCTCCACAGCCTGCTAAAGAAAGGCTCTAACTGCTTGTGTGAGACTAAAGAGAACTCTCAGCACAAAGCAAGAAGTCTTCCAGAGATGTTCAATTGGATCTGGCCGTCATCTTGTAGGCTCTAAATGCAGCTGGTGGCAGTGATTAAGCAAAAACAATGTGAAGAAAGCTTAAAACACTCAAAGAGATTAAAAAATAGCTCAAAGTAATTCTTTGCCTATTGATTTGGGGTGTTTTTCCTTACTTCTCAAATACTGGCTAGTAAAAAGGTGATAAAATGGCATGGAAAACATGCAGCCAGGTTGTCTGGGAACTCAAGATTCTGAAGGCTGGGCTAGGGCTGAGGGACTGAGTGTGCTCAAGTTAGAGACTCCAAGAACAGGAAAAGAAAGAGAAGAAGATGATGTACTGTGCAGCAGGTAATGCCACATATATTGCCATCCTAACACCAAGGATTATTAGTAGGTCTCAAGCTGCCTGTAGATCTGACATGGAAACCTGGATATTCTGGGCTCCTCACAGTTTTTGAGAATCCTTTATTGCCTGAAAGCAGAGTAAGAAAAGCTCAAGCCTTGTTTTCCCTGCACTGTTCCATCAGGGTGTGATCTGGGGGCTGATCTGGTCCTGGTGTTTCCTAACGCACAGAACAACTCAGCCCAAGGCAGGATTTGTGCTCCTGGGTGAGCCAGGGACATTGGGCAGCAGGTGGAAGATGAAAGATCACGTCCCAAGAGCGCTGTGATCTTCCATGCTTCCCCAAATTACCCTGTGAGGCACTTTTTGGGCCCCTGTCTCTTTGGCAGCCAATCAGGGATAACCTCTGAAGGCACAATTTCCATACTCCCACATGGGAGCTTTGCCTCAGTACCCCAGTGCCTGCACCTGTGTTTTCTATGGCTCCACTGTAGCTGGGTAAGCAAATCCCAATGAGGGGTGAGACCTTGCCTGTAGCCCCTGGCAGTGTGACCTGGCCACATGACCTGGGCTCCTCCAGCTCCTCTCTCCTGGCCCTGCTGTGACACCCATGAGATTTATGCTCTGGGGGTCAACACTTGAAGTCAGCACGTTCTCATGATGTCACATCAGGCGGGCTGATGAGAGGAGGCAGAGGGCTGGAGAGAATGGATTGAAGACATTTAAAAACTCAGTTCCTCACTGTGTTCTGAGCAGTTTAAGAAGATGCTTTCCATTACTACAAAATCCTGAATCCATCTGTATCACAGGGCACTCAAGGACCTGAGGGAGAGTTTGTGAGGCTGAGGAAGACCTGGAGTTGACAGAAGCTTGCACTGGTGGCCATGGCCACTCCTGCCATTCCTAAATTTCTAGAGACTTAAAACAACAAGATCCAGGAGAAATATGGTAAGAAACTGGCAGTAAGAGAGCCTGGCTGCCTAAGGAGAGGGAAAGCAATCCCTGATGATTAAAGATGTATCATACCAGATACCTGTCATTGCTTGCACAGGATCAGTCTGCAAGGGTAGGAAATGCTGGAGAAAAATTCACAGGGTTCCCGAGGAGCTGGGTTTAGGTGATGTTCTCACATTCTCTTTTGGCCATAACAAGCCCTATTCTTCCACTTCCACACCCAGCCCCTTTCCCTCACCTTCTACTTTTATTTTCCCTCCTTATGATTTTGTCAACATGAAATTATAAAAGATGATCTTGGCAAACTTAGGAAAAGTGAGTCAGGAATTTTGTTACTAGATCACAATTTATCTTCACTGGAGTTTTGTTGCGTTGCCCCACGCTGGCAGTAAGTCAGGTGCATATAATGCACAACTTCAAAAATTACAAACAACAAAATACATAAGGACATAGTTGTGTATTTTGATGTCATTTGGGATGTTCGTATTGGAGACAAATAGGTTTCCCAGGACAAAATGTTGTGATATTTGTTCTGAAATCTGTTAAAAATAGTCAGTAGAAAAATGGATTTCATATAGCTGGTGAAATTAGGAGAAAGAAATGAAGCAGAAGAGGTAAGAAAATGAAAAAGATAATGTAAACTCTCCTATTGACCTTATTAAAGGATAAACAGAAAAGGAGGAGCTGAGTCCTTGGCAGGGTACAGGAGAAATAAGCAGAAGTAGAACCTGATAAAACCAGACAGAATCAGGTGGGAAATGGAGTCAAGCAGCAGCACAAAGAGGGTCCTACATGGAGAATTTTGGGTCTTCAGCCCAGAGCTCAGGCTGGAGGTGGATCGGTGACAAAAACCTTCCCAGGGCATCCAGAAGGAGCTTCAGCTGTGGGAAGAGACTGTAATTGATTTGTCAGTGCACCCAGCTTAAGACAGGGAAGAAGCCAATGAAAATTAATGAATTAACTCAAATGACATTGCAGAGTTTGATGGGAAGTATCCCTAGGAGAAAATGATGGAAGAAGGAGAGGAGTTTCAATACTAAATCAGACCAATGGTCCATCTAGTGCTAGATATAAAACCCCTGTAACAGACAGTTATGCAATAAGACACCCATTGGGGATGCTCCTGATACCAGCTGCTTTTATTCTGAACTAAGAGGGTTTCTATATTTCTTCCTTACCTCATGTATCCACATATGTTCTTTCCTTCACACTATGGCTCCAACTTTTATTTTTGACCAGTTTCTGCCTCACTGTCTAGTGACAGGGAACTTCATTACCTAATTTATTATGTTTTTCAAAATGTTACATCCATGCAGTGGTTCCCTGGTTTGGGTACCAGACAAAAGTTAACCCAGCCATTTCTCCTGCTGTGCTGCATTTCACACAACAAATAATATCAACTTCCTTGGTGAACTGAGCACAGAAACCACAGTTTGGCTCCTACAATATATGAGCATTTCAAGCTTCCTCCAGTATTTATTGCTCTTCCAGAGCTCTTTGATATTTCTGCTATATCTTTTTCAAAATGCAGCAACTAGGACTGACCAGAAGGTCAAAGACAAGAAGAGCTCCCAGCACTGACAGAATGTTGAGGATGATTCTCCATTCCTTTCTAGATAATTTTTGACCAATCTTAGGCAGTGAGCAAACATTTTTACTACAGTATGTCCACACTATTAATTAGGTCTTCTTTGTGAGCACTTTTTCCCATGATGTAAGAGATGCTTTATAAAAAATCTCAGATCCTAAAAGTTTAAAGGATGGAAGGGACAGATTTCTTCGTGGATGATCATCTTATGGAATGGGGAGATTCCTTTGCAATGATTTCAGCAATAAGGAAATGAGGTGTCTGCTTTACTAAATTATCTGTAATGCCATTTATCTCCTACTTACAGACAATAAGACACTCAAATGTTGATCATCTATAAGGGAGAAGAAGTTTAAATTGTTAATTTGTTTAAGTGAGCATCATACAAATATCATCCACAGCAAACAGAAAGGAGCACTAGGGAGCTGATTGCCACATAAGGTCTCCAAAATTAATTAATGCTGCAAGGATTCTGTAAGACACAGTAAGGGTCCTCTCATCTCTACACACACACATATTTTAGGGTCAAAGGGGACCGTCCCCTTGCATAACAATGGCCACAGGACCTCCCCACTGATTTCTCTAACAAGCATACCTTAGTGTGTGAGCTGTAATCCATCTTTGAGGGGAATATTCCACCCCAATTCATGGATCATTTTTACAGTTTAATGAACTTAGGTTTACCAGCAATGACAACAAACTCTAGCAGAAGGAGAAAACAGAATCCCAACTTCCCTGTGTGACAGGGAAGTTGGAAGAAAAGGTGATGTTAGAAAATTAAACCCTATTTTTTAATCCTACAATTTGATTTTGTTTCTTCAAACCCTGATTTTAGCAAATTAAGTACTGTGGCCATGTATTTCTTACTAAGTCATATTAAGAAAACATGAGGATGCTCTGAAATAATTCTCAGTCTGTAAATAACAGGAAAGTCAGTATTAGGATTTTAATTTTTCTTAAGGACTGTGTCCTAGGGGCAGTACAGGAGCTCAGATACTTCACTCCAGTGAAGTTGAGTGTATTGCAATAACTCCAGGTCCTCACAGACAGTCTGTTACAGGGCTGGCTCTTAATACTTCATATCTGCAAGATACACATACACTGACAGCATGTGACAAGAGAAAACAAGAAATTAATGCAGATAAGAATTTACAGGTATCATTCCAGCTAAAGGTCATCACTAAAATCAATCTTGTATGGGAAGCAGATTTCCCATTACTGAAATATCCCTGGTATCTCATGACTGCAAGATTGCTCAGTACATCTCTAGTAATAAGGTTAACTCTGGCCAGTATGACTTATCATATCAAGAGTTAGATAAGAATTATGTTCAGAGAGCAAAAGGTGCTGGAATATGCCGAAGATGCTTCCTGCAGCAAGGAATATTAATTGGAGCTGGTGGAAAGGAGAGCACATGAAGGGAACTTGGAATGGCAGAGTCTCACCTGACAAAGTCAGAGTCTGTGGGCAGTGAAAAACAAGGGTGATTCCAAGACAGCATCCAGGTGCACGTGGCAGGGCAGGTCCTGTGGGGATGGTGGGGAGCAGAGTATGTCAATAACTACATTATTTTTAAGTGTAAGTAATTTATTTAGGGCCAAGACAGCAAAAAATAAGGTAAAGGAGGCATAGAATACAACTGAATTTCATGAGCATCAAATTATTTTCCAGAGGAGAAAAACCTTCTTAACATAAAGAAGAATGGACACAAACCCATCATTTCTCTGCATTGCTGTGCTCCGCCTGTAATTAAGAAAAAACAGTCTTGCAAAGACACAGAAAGATGAATCCTGCATTATATGGCAGTAAACAAGGAATGTGGGGGGAAAAAGAGATCTAAAAGTAGATCCTGTGTGCAACCACCAGGTGGTTGAGAAGTGTATGACATATGAGGAGCTCAGGAGATCAGCTGGCACAGGGGATGATTGAGTGGGTGCCAGCAGGGAAGAGGCCACATGAAAGACCAAATCCCAGAAATTGGGTCTATGTATCCAAAGCTCTGGGTGACAGCTCTAAAGCAATGAGATAAATGAATCAGCTCTCAAGGCAGCAATGATGATGGATAAGGTGGGATAGGATCAGCTGCCAAAGGAGTGTGAAAAGGTTCTAGAAATATTCAGAAATGCATCATGGGGGGGAGGGGGGGAAAAGGGTATGGGAAGGAGTTGTTGGTTTCCTTGGAAGGTATTATGGAACACAAGAGAATGGATTTTATTTGCTGTCTCACCTCTCATTTCACTTTGTGGAGTTTGCTGATGACTTTCAGAGTGTGGGAATGCTGGGAGAACATTGAGGGCTCCATCCCAGGTGAGGTGCATTGTCTCTGGTTATGTATGTGCAGTTCTTGCAGGGTGCTCAGCTCCAAAATGGGCCAAACTTGGAAGCCTGAGGGGCTCCAAGTTCCTCTGAAATCCAGAGGAACTGAGCTGTGGAGGAGATGGCACAGAGGCCACTCCTCCACTGTCTGAGCACTTCACTCAGCCGGTCTGTGGAGAGCAAGGAAGCTCCGTGCCTCTCAGGGTGATGGTTTCAAATGAGAACAGAAGAAATTTGCTGGTTACAGCTACACGGGGTCTGCTGGTTTATTCCAGAAGCACCTTCCCCTTTGTGTGTGGGCTCAGAGCAACGCAGTGAGGTGTAAAGAGGAGGTTCCAAACCATTCTGCACAGCAGTTCTGTTGAAGGTGTGGTGATTTTAAAAGAGATTCTTTCCCACCAACTTCTCAGGCACAGACTGAGAGTAAACATGCAAATCTATCTCAGATCTGCAGTGTCCAGCTCACTTGTGCTCTGAGCTTTCTTTCTAAATCAAAGGGCAATTGTTCAGGCTCTCTGCTGAGGGAGGACAAAATCCCTGAATTTTTTTTTTCATAACAATGTCGGCCTTCCCTTCTGACTGAGGACTACAGTTGTTTCAAAACTAAAATCAAATATTGCAGTCCCATTTGAAAACAATTATTCTGGGCCAAATCCCAGAAGGTGCTGAGTGCCTTCAACTCCCACTGCATTCATGAGGAACTAAATGTGCTTAACGCTGTGCATAGTCTTAGAGATTTTCCCAAAGTTAGGAACCAGATCCCCAATATCTTTTAACCTGAGGCACTGCTTACTCCTGCAAATAGAGCACAGCTTGACCCTGCAAGCCCTTGGCATAAAAGGTTGCACTTACTGCTGTGCCCAGTATCACTGACAATAATCTCCACCATCCATAATAAAGTTTTGCAGGATGAAGCCTTAAATAAAATTTATGTCACTGACCTACAACCAACAGCTGCAAGAAAAAAGTAAAACTGTGATGAAAATTCCCAGCCCATTAACGTGGATATTGCACTGCTTCAGCCTCAGACAAAAGCTGCATTAACTCTATCCTTCAAAATGATGCAGTCCAAACAGCTCATCCAGAGTCATTAAAGATTGTAGTGGCTTTTTTGAACAACCTAAAGCTCCAAACTTTAGGCATTCTTCAAATATGATTCATTAAAATTTTGTTTGAGAGACCATCAGCAGGGTGAATTAATTCCCCTTAGCAGCCATGCAGTGGAAGGGATGGATGTTTGCTGAATACCAGTGCCTGGATTTCTCTTGCAAATGCCCACAGATTTACAAACAAATGACCCAAAGGGTGAGTTAAGGCAGTGAACAGCAGCTCACTCCAACTTAAAAGGGAGAAAGAGGCTTGGTCTGACCACAGTGCTCCTGTTTCAGCAGCTCCAAGGAGTACTCAGGATTTACTCCTGCGTGTGGCACAGTGTAGAGTGTGTTTGTGTGTGTGAACCTGCCGTCTGTGAAATGGTTAAAACTTAAGGTTACCCATCCAAGGAGCAGAAAATGAAGGTTCTCAGTTTGATGGACAACAGCTCAGAGATCCCTGATGTCCCAAAATATTAGGTTTCTCTTCTAATAATGTTGGAAATATTGCCTACTGTCATGATTAATCTCAGCAGCATCTCCGGCTGATTGCAGGTGACGCAGTCACAGCGCAGTGCCTGTGTTGGTTTCCACACACCGTCAAATCTGCTACAAATGCAGGGGTGAAGGGAAAAGAACTGTGATACCAGGTATCCCAGTGGCTAATAGATTGTGACATGAAAGAAGGAAACCTTTATTTTAATTCAAAAAACAAAAGCCAAATAGCAAAACTTATGTACGTGCCTAACTTTTTTTTTTTCTTCCTCAAGTGGAAAACATTCGCCTGCTAACAACTCTTGGCTGGCATCAAGGGAAAGTGGAGGTATTTGCAGATGTGGAGGAAGACATACAAAACATTTTTCAAATCAAAGGCTTGAATTATTGCACTGGGTTCATGAAGTTTCACAGGCATGTAGACACACCATTGTCTGCACCCTGGAACAAGCTGCCCTTTCTTCAGAAAGGAAAAACAACCCAATGTTTCTTACAATCCAATCTGTATGTATCAGGGAGCTATCTATATTTTGAAATTCTTTGCATTGTCTGTGGTAAGGGTGTGCTGTTTTGGCCCAACAATGGCAACATTGATTTTAGAATTTCAGAATTTTGGTGCATAGAACAAACTGTGAAACAAAACCGGCCTGCTCTCAATAGTACAACAACAGTGCTCTTATATAAACTTGCCTTTCCTCGCCATTTTACATAGTCAAAGATCAATACTGTTCATTCAGCCAACATTATTAAAGCCATTTATCAGGGACTTTTTTCTCTTGTTGCTAATAAAAAGGATTTTGCCGACAAAGTTATGTCATCTTCCGCTCCCTCGGCAGCAGCGCAGAAAATTGGCTTTGTTGTGTCCCCAACAATCGGGCCTTGTTTATGAACTTACATTTATTAAGTGAAAGTATTTGGAAACTGATGGTACATTGAAGTTTGGTTGCCATGGGCAATAATCATCCCAAAAAAGTCATGACCTCCCTGTTATGCAGCTAGTAACTAATTGAAATGATACAAATTACTCTGATTCTCTGTCTGCCAGTTTGGAGGCTGCTGGTGGTCAAGGGTCAAACGAGCCCCTATTGATGAGGCCGTGTTTGAAGTGGCTGCTGCCATCGCACGGGGTCGGCCGGACACCGCCCCGCACCGGGAGGGGAGCGCTGCTCAGGGAGCCCCACCTTGGGCTCACACATCAAAAACTTGTCCCTGTCACTCAGGGAGTGCTTGTTGCCAAGCAGGACATGCTTTGCTGGGTAGGGATAAGTGCTGTATTCATCCCCAAGGGCTACCTTGCACATTGAACTGACGCTGCGACGTCTCCTGAGGTACTGCCACTAAATCAAAGAATCCTTCTGCCTGCACTCAGCTCACCAGGAAAAACAAAGGCCTCCTTCTCTGTGAAACATCACCAGAGAAATTAAAACCCAATGAATTATCTGGGGTGTCATCCTTTAAAAACATTTAGGGTAATTCAACTGTGTATGTTTATCTCCGTGAATATGAGGACCTCAGCACTAAAAAATTAATACTATAATGGGATTTTTGTCCTTTAGGAAATTCTTAGTGGTTCCAGGGCATGTTGATCAAAGGCTTATTAAATATGTGCCAAAAGTACTGGTTTAGTGGATGAGTATTTGCAATGCCACCAAAGAGATTTCTTCCTTTGTGCAAGCTCCTACAGCTTTAACATGTCTAAATGTATTAAAACTGTGAGACAAGAAACGATGTTTCAGGGCCAGGCTCCTCAGATAATGAAGATTAACATTTTCTCTGTTTCAACATTATTTGAAAGCTTTACTACATAGTTTGAGTTCCATCTGTCTCAACAAATCTTTTCATAAATATCAGATCCGTGCATCACCTACTGGGGACAGATGTCATTCTAATGGCTCCATTTTTCCCTTTTCTAACAAACTTTCTCTCTTCAGGAGATACCAAAAATACTTAATACAGACTTTCAGTTCTGTTAAATATCTTTATCAATGAGGGGATTGAGTGGACCCTCAGTAAGTTCAGAAGACACTAAGTTGGGCTTGAGTGTTGATCTGCAGGAGGGTAGCATGACCTATGCTTAATAATACATACTTTTACACACAGTCTCCCTAAAGGTGTTCTCATTTTAAAATTGTTGTCATTGATGCTCAGGATCTGAGAGTGTCCCTATAGATGCAGGTATAAGGCAGAATGAAAGAGAAAACAGTAATTTATTTCCTAAGAAAATTATGTCTTTTTTTTCCTATCTACATCAGTGTCTTCTCCTGGCAAAATTCCTTCTTCTTGTCAGGTAACAAAAAATGAAAAACATTACTTTTCAAATTAAACACATCACTTTGGAAGTGTTATGTTTTAACAAGACACTGTCATGCTCAGAGGAAAGTGGGCACCTGTCATGAAAAATATTCATAGTAGAAAACCTCATTTTCCTTCAAACACAGAAAAAAATTGACCAGCCCTATTACAGAAGTCTTTCAGTGCCACTCCATGTCAGCACTGTCATTATAGCTCCTATTGTGAAGACAGCCAAGAACATGTCTTTGGAAATGTATTCTGGGGCTGCCCTTGTGGCCTATTGATTGTGCTCCCTGCATGTGAGAGCCCCGGGTGGCAGGGGGGCTGGAGGGGACACAGCAGTCCCCGTTGCTGCCACACAAACCAGCCTGGCCACTTGAAGGTTTCCAAGAGTATTTTAATCTCATTTTCTGCAAAACTTCTTGGGATGATGAAGGTGAAAGGTTTAAAGAGAGAAAAAATATTTTTAGGCGTTCAGAAAGGTACTGAGCATGATCCTTGGAAAGAGGATCTTCCAGGAAGCAGCGCTGACAGAAGCTATGGAATGATGTGAAGAAGGCACAGCACTTCTCATTCCCTTAAACTGGGGGGTTTAAGAGGAATATTTGGACCCGATTCCACAGCCTGCAGACCACTGAAATCATCTTCATTATTTAGTAACTAAGCTGCAAAGAACAAACTATCTATTTCCTTATTAAAAACCTTTTTTCCACTCCTTACAGGTAATTTCTGTCCTTCAGGACAATAATTGCCCAGAGAAGCTGTGGCTTCCCCATTCCTGAAAGTGTTTCAGGCCAGTTTGGACAGGGCTTAGAGAAATCTGGAATAGTGGAAGGTGTCCCTGCCCATGGCAGGATGTGAACTTCGTGGTCCCTTCCAACCCAAAGCATTCTGTGAGTCTGTGATTTGGCAAATGGCATTGCTGGCTTTTCCCCCCACTGGTACAGGTGTGAAGTGTCTCTCCATCCAATCCCTACAGTGGAGTCATTTCTCATTTGCACCACCCTGAGAGGTGATTGGAGCCAACCTGTCTGTGCTATAAGGTAATCACAGGGGTAATGAAGAAACAGATACAGTTTTTCTTCACTGAACCTGCCATGAGTCAGCAGGAAAGGCCAGAGCAGGTAGATTGCAGCTCTGGAAGCAGAACAGGATGTGTAAAAGACTCTCTCAAGCAAAACCTCATTCTGCTGAAGCTACTTGGTCCCACTAAAGTCAGTGAAATTGCACAGACAAAATCCAGCCGACAGTTTGGAAGGCAGCACTTCCTATTAAACAGTGAATTGGTTTCCAGCTCAAAGCATTCATTCCCAGCCTGAAACCAGTGCACAACAATAGGGGCGATCTTGGGTCTATATCCTCGTCGACACTGCTCGGGCGCTGTTTGTCCTGCATCTCCTCTGATGCCTCAGCCCTGCCAGCAGCATCGCTGCCTGCTGGGTTATGCAAAACTCACATTACACACTGTCCAAACACCTTTTGGCACAAGGGAACTCATCACCTCGAAAGAAGGGCCAGTGGTTTGTTGAGTCAATGGGGTGTTTTCTTCCTCAGGTTTAATGCAGTGCTAGGTGTTTAATCTGCATTTTAAAAAGGCTGATAAACGTGCATTTACACAATAAAACATAACCATCTGAAAGAGCCATCATAGCCAATTGTCCTTTGTGTCAACTAATTCCTTCCATTCCCACCCAAAAGGGCCCAGCTGAGTCCCCCTTGGAGACCCCACTTGCAATGACAACAATTCCCTTCCTCCCCAAGCCATCGTGCCCACAGCACACGGGCAGCATTCCTGGCCAGCACACCCACATCCCCATCAAACCTTCCTCCTCTGAGGCACAAGGGGAGTGAGGGGATGTCCCAAAGGTAAAAAGCTCCTAAATCTAAATGTGCTGAGAGCTTTTACCATCACTGTTCTGCTCTGTACCCACTGTGGGTGGAGGGCTGGAAGATGATTTTTTAGCTCGTTTTGGTTGAGAAATCTGAACTTCCTGAAGTGTCAGGAATCTCAAATCTACTGGCCAGATTGTCTCCCTTGTCTTCTACAGACAATATAAATCATTTAAAACACAAACCTAGGGGCTGGGCTTGCTGGCTCCTTGGTTTTCTTGGACTCCTATCATAAGAAGGTGTTACAATTCAAAGCACTATGGACCAGATTTTTGTGGACTGGCATTAAACACTGCCTTACTTCTCCAAAATCCCTTTGCAATCAAAGGGTTATTTATAAGATAAATCTCATCATGGATAAAGGCAATATGATTCAAGGTAGTTGTATTTTTCCATATATGGAGGTTTTCCACATATGACTTGAAATTTCAGTGAATAAAAACAACAAAAAAAGGTTAAAAAAAAAAGAAAACTGTCATGAGGAAAATGAACACATATTTTTCTCTGGAATTTTAGGGCTATATTGCTGCTTTTTCTTCCTCAAATCATTACCCTTTTAATAAGCAGTATTAGCTGTGAAATAACCACTTAGAGCAGTTAAACAACTTCCAGGTTTGTTCAAAGGATCACAAACACGATTTTGAGTGATCATTAAAATACATGTATGTATTTTATACCTAAATGTGTATATAGATATATTCACCTATAGATATAGTCAGCAGATAGATATATATAGATATATAGATGATGTAGATATAGATAGATATAGACAGACATTTCCAGAACAATCTGCTCTTCTCCAGCAGTGGATTTTGGCCCAACACAATCACTGTGATTCTCAAGAGAGCTCATTCTACCAGTGCTTGCACGGGTTTGAAAGATTTTGGGTTAGAAACTCTTCCTCAAGGAGAACTGGGATGTGCCCCCAGGATTCCTGTCCTGGCACGCAGAGTCTGGGCAAGGCACGGATCCTTTCTGTCCCTTCCCCACCCCAGAGCACCAGCTGGGAATGATGGACTTCAGGTTCACCTTCAGATTGCTCCAGTCACCCACAAGGCCAATTCCTGATCATTTACCCCCAGGAGAGGGGAGGTGACAGATGGCTGATTAATGTTTATATTCCTCAGCTTTTTCCTTTTCAAGAATTTTGCCTTTTAAAAATCCATGTTTAGAAAGGCTTAGATTGAGCACTAGTTCACAAAAGGTTACTTAAACTATCAGATACTGGGGTGAAATTAATTAATGCACTTGTCTAAAATTCAATGAGAACTGAAAACAGATAACAAAATCAGAAAAATGGTATGAACTGGTACCTAATCCCATATCTCAACAAATAACAATGGACTGTTTATGCTGTATTACTCTTTTCTAATCTCCACATATTACTATAATTATTAACTGCTAGTCCTAAAATCTATAGAGTTATCATTATTGTTATTATTATGAAACTCAATCTCATTTTCATGTCATAAAGATAAACCAAATCTCATTTCAATTAGTTGCAGCAGGAGGGAATGAACTTTAAACAGACATTTAATTTCTGAAAAAAAAATTAGGAAGTTCTTCATGGAAATGTTATGGCATTTTGAAACAGATTAATAGTTCAGTATGAACACATCCACCCTGCAGCTAAATGATGGCTGTACTGCGATCAGGAGACAGGTTAAATGAGCAAAATCAGTTGATACCACTGGTTTGGATCTAATCAAATAGGCTTCATTTTTATGACTTTTTAGCTACATTATTTTTTCATCCCATGTGTTCTCTGAATTGTTACAGGGGGTGAGTTGCTTTGGAATTGGGTTCTATTTGGCTTTAATGGATCTGGTTGGTAAAGAAGTCCAAGGAGCAAGGGGGTACTTGGCATTCTGGTTGCTGTCAGAATGGTTCCAATCACTCTGTCTCCATGGAGCACATCCCTGGACACAGCAGCCACCTCCTGCATATTTCATCACTGCTCCAGGGCAGGATGTAACCTCCACCAGGGCGGGCTGCATCCCCAGCACATCCAGCCCTGCCTCTCCAGTTCACCCAGCACACCCAGCCCTGCCTCT